>JAVDBV010000685.1:0-17037 GCA_032619315.1 Piper longum
AGGGAGGAGAGGGAGTAGAGGGCGAGGGCAGAGAAGGCGGCGGCGGCGAGGAGGGGGAGGCGGAGGAGGCGGCGGCGGCCGGCCATGCGATTGGGGGAGGTGCCAGAGGCGGCGGCCGGTTTGCGGGATCTGGGGAGGTCTGTGGACATTGGATGGTCGGCGGCGTGAAGGGGGAGGGAGTGGAGGGGTTGAAAGGGACAGGGGTAAAATTGGAAGAGACGGTTATCGTTTTTATTGTTTTTTGAGGGATTAGATTAATAATCATGATATTAGCGTGAGGATGTCATATCTGAATTAAATTCAAGGCTTTCATTTCACTTCACCGGTGATAATCCGCTTGTATTAAAGTTAATAGGGCTATAAGGCCCGATTAATTCTAATTAAATTACCCACACATTAAATATATTTATGATATTTCTATTATTTTAAAAAATAAATAGACCTTCTAATCTATGCTTATCTAGTTATTTATTCCCTTTGCCTGCCTATATGATGCTATAAGACTTCCAAATAGATTATTTTCCTTACTTTGTGGTTATCATCGACTTTGAATGTAAAATGAAAATGAAAATTGAAAACCTTTAGTTGTGTCTAGGCGGCCAATATAGCAAATTGAGACAATAATCAATAGCCTCAAAATATCTGTGCCCTATTTATATTCTTGTTAATTGATTAAACCCATTCTTGTTAATTAAACCTTTCACAGCCTACTATGATAAATTGCAATATCAAAGTTTGTAAGCAGTAAGCTAAACGCTAACATAATGAAAAAAAGATTATTAACGGTTAGTACCACTGGTGAAGTTGCTGAAATAATACCTAGTCTAGTGAGAAACTGAAATAACAAAAACTCAGCCAAGAATGCGTTGCAAGTATGCAATTACTAAAGAAATGTGATTTAGGAAGGACTCACAGCCATGTTCTTTCGTATGGTAGTTTTTATATTAGAATCTAAAAAGGAAGTATGTTTTATTGCAATCAGGTTTATTCTAACCATAAAAGAGCCATCTTTATTGCAAGAACCCGATATTATACAATAATATGAACTTCGCTTACCCTCGCACTTCACTTCTCAGGAACAGTTTGATCGGCTGGAAGCTAAAAGAGTGTACCCAAAGAGAGGTTCATTAAAATCTTGGCATGGAAGAAACAGAAATGGTGAAGGACAACGGACAAAGAACAAAAACGGGCCTCAAACAGTTACTGGTACAACCTCATCCAGGGCCAATACTCCTGGAAGCTCCTTGCCTTCCAAAAGCTCCAAGCTAGCACCGCCACCGGTGGAAATGTGACTCATAACATTAGCTACTCCTACTTTCTCTACGGCTGCCACGGAATCTCCACCACCTATGATTGTTGTCACACCCTTTCCGCTAAGCTCAGCAAGCTTCTTTGCAATTGCCTGGCCCAAGTCATAATCAGACCATCAGCAGCTAAAAGAGATAGAAGCATTAACAGAATGCTAATCTTGTTCTTTTGTCTTCGTCCAAGACACTCTAGGGATGATGTGTTGTACAAATAGACTAATCAAGGGTTTTAACATTTAAAAGGGATCTTCTTAGTTCCAAGAAAATGTTTTAGACCATCACAACACCAATAAACGAACCTCAGTTCCAACAGCAAATTTGTCAAACTCGAAGACCCCCATAGGCCCATTCCATATGATAGTCTTGGTGGTATCCAAGGCTTCGTTAAATGTCTTTACAGACTCAGGTCCAATGTCGAGTCCCATCCAACCATCAGGAATTGCACTTGCAGGAACAACCTGTGCATAAGCAACATCCTCTTATTGTCTGCCAACAAAGCATAACTGGTGAATCGAAGTGGAAAATTCCAAATAGGTTTAAAGTCTGATCAAACAAACCTTACTGTTTGCATTTGGATCAAACTTGTCCGCAATCACAACATCAGAGGGTAACAACAGAGACACACCCTTGGTCTTCGCCTTTTCAAGTAATGTTGTAGCAAGTGATAGCTTGTCTTCCTCCACAAGTGACGAACCCACTGAGTACCCTTGAGCTTTGTAGAATGTAAAGATCATGCCTCCCCCCAAGAGGAGGATGTCACATTTCTCTAGGAGAGATTCAATCACACCAATCTTGGACGAAACTTTTGAGCCTCCTACAATGGCAGCAAATGGTCTTGTTGGATTTGAAACAGCTCCTACAAGATAGTTAAGTTCCTGAAATAGACAGTGAAGATATCACATAACAATACAAATTCAAGCTTACATATAACAAAATATGACAGAGGAAGCATTTCTATAATGATCAGTGATCAACAAATTTATTAGTCTCTGTCCCAGCTTAAGAACAAAATAACGTGCATAACCTTCTGCAAAAGGAATCCAGCAACAGAAGGCTTCAAGAATTTTGTGACTCCCTCCGTGGACGCATGGGCCCTGTGAGCAGTACCAAAAGCATCGTTCACATAAAGATCTGCCAGTGAAGCCAGTTTCTTTGCAAACTCGGGTTCATTCTTCTCCTCTTCCTTATAGAACCGTACATTCTCAAGAAGAAGAACTCCACCTTCTGGAAGGGAAGCCACCAATTTTTCAACTTTGTCACCGATACAGTCATCAGCTTTTTGAACCTGAACAACGCACACTAGATTCAGATCATAGAGGTCCAAAAAATCACTGAAACATAAGTTTCGTATAATAAAGAACACTTACTGTGATTCCAAGGAGTTCAGATAACCTAGGCACAAGAGGATTCAAGCTATACTTAGGTGTAACTCCCTTTGGCCGCCCCTAAAATTCAACAAGAGAAATTGCAAACTAAAAACTGGAAAGGAAAAACAGATCCTCAGAAATGAATTCTCCAAGGAAGAATGCGCAAGGGCAAACTCGATAGGAAAAAGAATAAAAAACCAAAATCCAAAACATAATGAGGAATTCAATTCTTACTTTCCTACATAATGCCCACTAAGGAGGACCAAATTATGAGATATTGAACATAAACTAACTCGCCAATCATCTAAATTATTAGAATAAGACATAAGTACATTTCATTTGTAACTTTCAGAAGATAGACGCAATATGCATCAAATTCTGAACTAAAGAACACATAGAACAAACTTTAAGCTCGATAACCAATGAAGAAAAGTAAATGCTAGTCACAAACTAGCTTCAAACTAACTAACATGCGCATCAATTAAGCAAAAAATCAACCTGCCGATCACAAAGTCGGCACATTTAGATATAAAAAGTCACCCTAGAACACATAAAAGAGCAATAATGGCAGGAAACAAGCTCGCTCGCTCGCTCACCAAGTGACTGGAAAGGATGACCTTGGCACCATTATCGATCAAATGCTTAATGGTGGGAATCGCCGCGCGAACCCTGGTGTCGTCGGTGATGTTCTGGTTCTCATCCAGCGGCACGTTCAAGTCCACCCGCACGAACACCTTATTCCCCTTCAAGTCCGCGGCGGTGAGGTCCCCGACGCTCTTCTTCGCCATGGACACCACCCCGCGCATCCCCTTCCCCTTCACCGCCGCCACCTTCGCCGCCACGCCGGCGACGAGCGGGTCAGCGGCAAGCGCGGCGAAGCCAAGCCGGCGGGAGAAGCTGGGCAGGCGGAGGCCGGCGGGGGCGAAGGGGACGTGGCGGCGGCGGGCGGTGGGGACGAGGGTGAGGGAGGTCGAAGCGGCGGCGGCGGCGGCGGCCATGGCGGCGACGGTATTTTTGTGGAAGTTGGAAGTGTTCGATGAAATGCGCAATTGAATTGTGTAGCAATAGGAGTGTAGTGTAGTAGAGGTAAGAGGTGTGCAGTGTGTGTGGCGATGGGAGGAGATTTGGCTTATCGGCTACGAGAGGTGGAGAGACTCACAGATTCAATAAAAGGAGGTTACGAGTTTTTTTTTTTTCGCTTATTAAAGCGTGGGAATTTTTTTTTTAAACTCTCATAGTATTTTAGTCTTTCTTCCCGTAATTGATTCGGATCCTCTAATATTTAGTTAATTTGCAACTTTTATTCTTATTTTATTTATTATTTATAAAATTTTGGAGTATATAATTCTATTAAATAAAGAAATATGAAAAATAGTAATTACATTCTTCTAATCAACCATCTCATTTTAAAGTATTGGGATAAAACTCTTTCACTATGTTTCAGTGTTTCTTTCACCCAGGTTTATTCTGACTTTACAATAACTATAGCTCCTATGGATCCGCTAATACTTAATTAATTTACACTTTTTCATTATTTTATTATTTGTAAAATTTTGAAATATAATTTTACCTAGATTAAGAAACATAAAAATCAGTAAAATTTACTTGTATATTAATAATCTTACTACTCAGATTAAAGTTTCCTATTTAATAGCACATATTAAATTGAAGATTTCTACATGATCTAATTTTTAAAATTTTAATTTAATTATTTGTTGCCGTTTATTTAAGGAAAAGTTTTATCTGAATAAAAAACATAAAAATGATAAATTATATTTAAATATTAAATATTCAAATTAAAATCTTTTACTTATTATAGTCATTGAGATTTTTTTACTCATTTTTAACATAAAGTTAAAATTATTTTTAATATTTTTTTGTGTAGGCGTTGTATCAAGAAACATAGTTGTTTTATTAAAATTAAAATATCATTCATAATTCAGTCATGCAAAAAAGACCTTGACTCGCAATGAATAACACACAAACAACTTCTGATTACTACCTTACAATTACAAGTAGAAAATGAGCCTTTGTCACCAAAATTGTCACAAAAAATAATTTGTCATTGAATAATCACTGAAAATTGGTGTCATTTTTTTTTTCAAATTAGCCACCCGTTGTCAAATATTTTGGTGACAATTTAATTAGTCACCGAATACCCATCAGTGGCAATATTGATGATACACAAAATTAGCCACTAAAAAATTAGTTTAGTCTTTTTTTTTCAAATTAGTCACTTAATATTTTGGTAACAATTTAGTTGGCCATCGAATAGTCACCATTTTTTACCGGTAAAATTAATTACACCAAAAATTAGCCATCAAAAAATTGGTGTTGCATTTTTATTTAAATTAGTCACCAAATAGCCACTGAATATTTTGATGACAATTTAGTTAGTCACTAACTATGTATAATTTTTCAGTGGCAAAATTGACAACACTAAAAACTAGTTATTGAAAATTTAGTGTTCTTTTTTTTTTAAATTAGTCACAGAATAGCCACCGAATATTTTGATAATAATTTAATTTGTCACGGAATAACTATTGTTTTTGGTGGCTAAATTAAAAAAAACTTAAAAAATTTCACGTGCACGTGAGTGGGCGTGCCTGTGTGTGATGTGGCCACTTAGTGACTCCAGCCCTGCAACTGCATCTTCCTAACACAACTGCAAGCCCACCGCTGCACCCGACCTGCTACCCCCAACCACTACCATGTCAATGCCGCCCCTATGTGTCAACAATGTCCCCTTTGCCGTCCATGTTGATGTGTGTCCTTGCCACTGCGGCTCCAGCCTTTGCAGACCCTCCCATTGTGGCTGTCTAGGTGAGCCACCTGTCCCCTACCACTGCAACTGGCCTCAACCTGTGCAAGCCATGCGGGTGCACTGGTCTATCTATGTACTACACCTTCACAAGAGACACTTCCTTCTTAATGAAAGTCATTGTAGATCAATTGAGAATCCGCGTAGCCTTCTTCTCGTAAGATAGATCATGTCGGATGTCAAGTTCTTCATGTTGCTGCTACTTGTGTGATCCATTTGGCACATACTTTTTCAACATGGATATGTGGAACACCATATGTGCTGTTGATAGATTGGGTGAAAGTGTAAGCTTGTTGGCCACGTCAACAACTTGCCTCAATGCCTTGAATGGGCCAATATAGATCAAATTCAGTTTGCACCGCCTCCCAAATCACATGCCTCCTTTGGTAAAAAAAACTCGCTCATCGGGGGCAAAATTGATGTCCATATGCCTCTGATTTGCATATGCCCCCTATAAGTCCTGAGTTGCCTCTGTCGCATCAACTCAACCATCCTCTAAGAGTCTTGAAGTAACTCGGAGCCCACTATCAATGGCTCGCCACCCTCTAACCAATACGTCAGTGATCTGCATGGCCTACCATATAATGCCTCAAATGGTACTATTCCGATACTGGTTTAATAATTATTGTTATATGCAAACTTGATAATTATTGTTATATGCAAACTTCACAAATGGCAGGTGCTCTTCTCAAGATCCACCAAAGTTCGTACACGATCGGGGCAAGTCCTCGAGGAAGCTTTTTTTTTTTCTTGTTTCCGTCAAACCTGTGCCATCATTATAATCGGATGACCCAGATTAGAGTTTGGGGCAAAAAACTCTCTTTGCTTTTAGCCAAGAAATTTTTCATATATATATATATATATATATATATATATATCCAGCGGCCCAGATCTACTCTCCCATCCTCACCCACCAACCCGCCCGTTTACCCGTCCGACCACGTCCGAACCACCCGACTTCCTGCCGCCCCCTTCGACCCGTGGCCCCTTCCACCGCCGTCCGTCGCGGAGCCCCCCCGGCCCGCCCCAAGCCGCCCGTGGCCCTCCCTTCCCCCGCTCCCCCGAAGCCCCCCGTAGTAGGTATTATAAGCCTCTCTTAATCCAAAAGTTAGCTCAATGAATAAGGCTTTCTCATTAGCCTATATACAAATCAATAACAACATCCACGACCGATGTGGGATAAACCCAACAACTCCCCTTTACACATCGGGCGTGGCCCAAAACAATCATCATCCGGCAATCATTGTCGGATGTCACCCACACTTTTTATCACCCGGAAAACAAATCATCAGGTAGAACCCATAGAGGAGACATCCACAATCGATGTAGGTAAACTCAATTCAAACTTGGCTTTAATACTATTGTTGGGCCGTTAAACAACTACTCGCAATAGGTATCACGGGCTACTCTTAATCCAAAAGCTAGCTCAATGAACAAAGCTTTTTCATTAGCCTATATACAAGTCACCAATAACATCCAATGTGGGATAAATCTAATAACTCCCATTCACACATCGGGCGTGACCCGAAACAATCATCGTTGATGATCTCACACATTTCACGAGCCTCTTATAATCCAAAAGTTAGCTTAAGGAATAAGGTTTTCCCATTAGCCTATATACAAGTTACCAACAACATCCACGACCAATGTGGGATAAACCCACATTACATTCACCCCCACTTTTGACATTTCAAAGTTAAAGATTGATGATAGCTCTTTCTTAGTATGTAGTTCCACTCTAATTCAAAATTGCTTACAGCTCTAAGTTTGCTGATTTAACTCCAACTCTAAGTGACATGAAATCCTCAACCTCATTCTTGCCATCATGGCTTGTAGAAGATAAATGATGATCACCTGCATCTCTATTCGCAGTTGCAATCACAGGAGACGCGGTTTCTGCGATTTGAGATGGTCTACTGCTGCAATGTTGTTGAACTACGGTCGTTTCCTCATCTTTGTTAAATGTCTGTGTCTCAACAGAGTCAACATTCATAGGGTTCACATTATTTTCAGTTGTAACCGTTGAATACGTGGCTTCAGCTGTTGGGACGGCCTACTGCCGAATTCTTGTCTAACATGGGTCTTTTCCTTGCCTGCACTTAATCTCTCTGTCTCAACAGAGTCAACCTTCATAGATTTCACATTATCCTCAGTTGCAACCGTTGGGGACATAGTTTTTTCTGTTTGAGACGGCTTATTGGTGAGATCTTGTTCAACTTGGGTTGTTCCCTCGCCTGAATTTAGTCTCTGTCTCATCAACAGAGTCAACCTTCACAGGTACCACATTATCCTCAGTTGCAACCATTGGAGACATGGTTTCTTCTGTTTGAGACAACCTACTGTCGAGATCTTGTCCAATTTGGGCTGTTTCCTCGCCTGCATTTTGTCTCTGTCTCTCATCAACATAGTCCACCTTCACAGGCAGCACACTACCCTCAGTTGCAACCATTGGAGATGTGGTTTCTGCTGTTTAAGACAGACAATTGCTGTGATCTTGTCCAACTCGTTTCCTCATCTGCATTTAATCTCTGTCTCACCATGGTCAACCTTCACAGGTTTCACATTATCCTCAGTTGCAACTATCGAAGGTAATGTTTCTGCTATTTGAAATAGTGTATAGATGTGATCTTGTCCAACTTGGGTTGTTTCCTTATCTTTATTTAATCTCTGTGTCTCAACAGAATCAACTTTCACAGGTTTCATATTATCTTCAGGTGCAACCATTAGAGGCATGGTCTCTTCCGTTTGAGACGGCCTATTGCTGAGATTTCGTCCAACTTGGGTGATTTCCTCGTCTGCTTTTAATTTCTGTGTCTCAAAGGAGTCAACCTTCATATGTTTCACATTTTCCAAGGACAGCCTTGCTATTTTTTTTCTTCTTTTCATACCAGCACTTTACATTTCTGCATCAACGATATCATTCACATTATGAACAGTGTTCCTGCGCTTGAAATTGGACATAGGGACTTCTGGGTCCTTTTTGAACAATCTATCACCTCCAGTCTGGAGGCTCCAGATAAGCGAGAAAACACAGTGCAAAACATTACTCTTCTTTGTCCGTCGAACAATCTCCGAATGACATCATTAGTAGTCAAACTATTGTCATCTTCAGAGAAAACATTATCCCTATTTCCTTCATTGGGCAGCGTTTGAGGAAAACCAGACAAGCGAGAAAACACACTGCGCCTTTGGTCATGATCTGCATAGCTGAATCCTTTAGGCTTATGCGATCCAATAGCCCTTGTCCCTCTACCATAGACATCTGATGGTGGAGAACAAGGAATGAGATTTTCAGGTTTCTGCTCCCTTGCGTCCTCATAAATGAAACCTCCTGCTGTAGGTAGTTTAAAATGCCTCGAGCCAGAAGGAGGCTCAAAAAATCCAATCGTATCATCATTGTCATCTGCAGTTAAGACTTGTGTAATCTTCATTACTGGAGATAGCAAGACTCGGTTGAGATATTGATGTGAGAAAAGTACTCCCTGCACCATCTAGCCCCATAGAAGAATGATAACTCGAATAAGAACAGTAAGGATCAGCTAAAGTTCCAGGATTGTAAGTAATTTCAAGTGCTCTATAAGGATTATAGCCATCATCCTGACCGCTCGTAGTAGCAGCAAGCCCTGACTGATGTTGAACATTGGAATCTTCATTCTTGGAGAAAGTAAAGCTTGGTTGACATCTATACCTGAGAGAATTATTCCTTGCGCCATTTAGCTCCATAGAAAGTAAGGATCTACTGAAGCCCTGGGATTATGAGAAAATCCAAGTGCTCTTTCAGGATCATAGCCATCATCCTCTTTGCTTGTAGTAGCAGCAAGCTCCGACTGAATTTGAAAATGTGGAAACTCAGGATCATGTTCCATTCTGTTTAACTTATTCACTCTAGCTTCCTCCAAAAGAGCACGTCTAGTCATCATTTCCAAATCAGGATCAGTTTTAATTCTGGCCACCCCAGAAGAATCGGATTGATTGAAAAATTTGTTGCCAACTCCTGTTTTCCCAGAAGGAAGGACTACCATCTTCCTTGAAGAAAACAAATGCAGAAAGCTGGAAACCTACATGTACGGAAAAAACAAATCAACAATAAAATAAGGCAAACATGGTAAAATACCTTGAAACTCCCAAAAATAAGATGACAAACCTGCTCTTGAGACAACAAGAAATTAAACTTGTAAAGTAATTTTCTTTAATCGCAACACAAAATTCACGTTCAGATAGTGGGTACGAACCTGTTGAAAAACAAACAAAACAGATCTAGACATACTATTAGAAATAAGCAAAACGAATGGGCACCATATGTAAAGTAATTTTCTTTAATCGCTTCCCTAATGACCGAAATGCATCAGGCTCAATATTAATGGCACCATCCGAAGCAGCTTCAAAAACTCCATGCAAAAGTCTCTGTTCATATTCAAACAAGAAGAGCATTATGCCACTTTTGACTTGCTTCGCAACCGACGTTTGAGAGTCTGGAAGTCCAAAAAGTCTTCTGCGCAGACACTCTTTTTTGGTTTTCTTATTGGCCATGAAAATGGCACCCCAGACTTCTCCCTTTGCTTTCAAATCCATCAGCTGTTTCTCCACAACAATTTTTTTTTTTAAAAAGAAACATAAAATAGAAATATGGTGCTCTAACATCAAATACATAGGTCTGTAAGTAGTAATCCAATTTACCTATTTACCATCCATTCTGAATTAAATGCAACAAACACGTTGAAGAACTTATACTCATTGAATAAGAAAACTGGGAATAATCAGATTTATTTAATTGAATTAACTTTAAATACAAATAGTAGTGGTAGAAGGATCTATCGTAACCGTTTTACAGATTTAACTGAGAGTTAAAACTTAAACTTTACCTCACCCTAATTTTGAAACTTTTAATTGTCAAAATCACACTTTGATAAGAATGCTTGATTTAGACTTTTTATTTTCTCATGTCCAAGTTTGTAACACTAGTTAACCATAATTTGAATAGTTGGAACATTTTATATTTTGTGAGCAAGAAGTAGATAACTATAATTTTTAACCTATCTAATATTATTGGTTTAGGTTAAAATTTGATCCTATATTAACCGTTTAACCCATGGTTAAACCGTGAACACTAAGTTATGGTCGAACCTCATAAACTCAGTCAATGGTTTGGTTATGATAAGAATTTCTAAAATGGTAAATGGTCATAAACAAAGTCCATTACATTCCTACATGGATATTCAATGTCAAAATGAAAGCTCACGGAACAAGCTTTGGCAGAAAAAAAACGGGGAATATGCGATGTGTCAACAAAGGTATCAGCAAGATACCATATCCACTAATCAATTGTTGAAATCTGATTCATGAAGCAATTTCCTACATCACTTTCTGGGGAAAAAAAAATAAAACCATTTAATTTTAAATCTGGAAGAAATCAACATATAATTGGTCCATTACAAAAGAAAAAGATACCAATCCCTCACAAAAGAACCTATACCAGTACAAGCATTGGAGACTAAAAAAAGTGCATAGCTAACACAAAACAAGTGCTGTGACTGAAAGGAATTGAGAACAGAGAAAGAGCTGAGAATTTGAGGATGAGATGACTGGAGGAGATAGATGGTAACATAAGAAGGATAGCTGAAAGAAATTAGAGGACTGAAGATGAAGATAATTTGAGACACATGAAGAATCAGGGAGAACCTAGCTATGGATATCTGAATCTACCTCCAGTTCGATGTCATAGTTTCTTGAGGCCGAAAATGCAGGGTAGTAAAGGTGTCAAAACTAGTCAAGCCAGTTTGTAATAAGGAATGGCATACAATGTAACAATGAAATTTATGTATTCAAGCGGTTGATAAAAACCCTCGCTGCTAATTGTATTTCCCACAAGAAGCCACCAAACAGACAAGCAACCAAACAAATGTCTAACATTATCAAGATATTTACCCCAAACAACATGAGAAAAATGGAAATCTTAAAACTGATGTCAACCATTCAAAATATCCCTGACGTTTCCAGCAACGCATGAAACATAGAAGATCACTTAGTAACATATACATCCAAACAGAAAGAAAATGCAATCTCAAGGCTGAAGTCCACCGGCTATACCTTGACAGACTTGGTAGAATATTGAACACGAATAACAGTTTACCAAGCACACAAGGCACAATCTGTTTAAAATTTTTTTTTTTCCCGCTGACGGAGAGGACGGTGTACGGACAGCGTCGGTCGCGGCGGGGGGTGTGGAAGGAGGTGGAGGAAGGGTAGGGGGGACCGGTGCACAGGTGCAGAGATGTGATTGGATGGAATTTGGTAGCGGCGCGAGGGCACTGTGCCACGTGGTACGACCAAGGATGTGGTATATGTCCGATTTCCACTTATATTCCACACGTTTGTTATTAAAATTAATTAAATTTTAAACCTTCAATATTATTTAAACTATAAAAATTAATAGATATAATTATCCGAGGACATAATATGTAAAATGGTTACGCGTTAGTTGTGATTCAAAAAATTTAATTAAAATAATTATATAAGGATATATACGTAAGTGTTGAATATACATATAATATTTTCTTAATTAACAAGTAGGGCTCGTTGTAGATGCAACTATGCAAGGTTTGTCCATGCCTATATCCATCGAAAGTACACCAAATATGTCCGCGAATATATCCACTATGGACTATAAAAACATTAGCCTGTGTTTGTCATCGTTATCGATTTAGGTTTGCATATTTTAGTGGCCTTACAATGTTTAATACACGTTGATAAGTACACATTAATATTATTTATAATCATTCTTCAAAAATTTTATAACACAAGAAATTGTTAATAAAATAAAATAGTTTAAGAAAACATCTCATCCCATGAAAAATCTACCACAAATTCAAACTTTATAATTGGGATAATTACCTTATACCATCCAAATGGCTCTCTCCAATAATGGCACAACATACAAAAAAAGAAAAGAAGATTGTGCAAGTCTTATTGTAGAAGATACATCAGTTTAAGTTTCACTGGCTAGATCAAGGGCTTAATCACAAATAGAAATATTAGTCTTTGGCCACAACCTATAACCCTGAAAATCCACGGTACCATTTAATATTAAAAAAAGAATTAAGTTCTCTCCAAAGTCCATGAGTTACATGACCGACGAAGGCCTCTACCATTTGCAAGCAGTAGATCAATCAATTAACAGTTTAATTATGGATAATCAAGTCAAATAAAATCAATTTCATATTTAATAAAGATGAACAAATTGATTTTTAATTAGATTTATCGTAACTAAAAGTAGGAATTTGGTGGGGCCTGCTTGTTCGTGAGCGGCTTACAAAATAATTACCAATATTATTATTTCGTAATAACAAAATAAGTATAGGTGAATTAATTTTTTTTTTTTTATAAATACATGGCAAACACACATGCTTAGGAACATATACCCCTCCCAGCTCCAACCTATTAAGGATGCCATATTTTCATAGTTACATCCACGACAAGGCTTTAAATGATCATCCAATTCACCTAGTATTCTGAATTAAAAAGTGAAGAATTTATTCACTTTATGAGAAAAATATTGAAATTTTTGGTTAATTTAAGTACCAAATGAACTTTAAATAAAGGGTGTAGTAGAAAGGCTCTACCTTAACCAATTTATTGATTCAAGCGAATATTATTTAGTTATTTTATATGTAACTAAAAAACTCATTTTTACTTCAAAATTAATATTAAATCCTTTAATTCTCGAAGTATCACTTTAATGGCTTTTCATATATACCAAAGGTGTTTCAAAATAGAAAAACATCATCAGGTGACATACCAAAATAGTCCATCAATCATCATGGCTAGCTGCACAGAGAAGTACAGACACTATTTTTCAACGAACGATTTGACCTCCCCCATCCAGTGAACAAGCTCGATTTTGTCCTTGTTTGCCATGTATTCGTGCAAGAAACCGGCAAGCTCATCATCAATCCCCCGCTCTTCCAGATACTCCTGCATGGAGCTTTGAAGCTCATCATCCATCGTGCTGCAACAAATCATGCCTAACAAAATTAGAATTTGTGAAAAACTATTGCATTAGCAACCAGGCGATTATCAGACAACAGGTAGATTACGCGAAATCAGGTCCTGTAAAGGGATTGGCAATCATCCGGCCTCGCTTCGACATGAAAACCTTTTGAATTTGCAAACTCTCAGGCCACACGGAGCAAATAAACTGAAGAACTGTGTCATCTCCCCCTTTGGAAATGTCAACAATCATACTAAGATGCAGGCGAACTTCATCACCTTCACCAGATTTCGACGCAGGGCCGGTACCGTCGAACGTGGTCGCCTCAATTTTGATGTCCTCATTCCCAAACTTGCCTCTCAGCCTTACCCACAACTCACCAGGCATGTCTTCAATTTTGAAGTGATGAAACTCGCTTGGCTTTAAATTTCGCATAAATCACCCCCAAACAGTAAAAAACAAAAAAATTAGAAAACACTAACACAATCTAATCCCCGATGAATAAAAACCGAATCACGGTCAAAACCTCCATGCCTTTGATTGATTATTATTATTACCAGTTTAGAAGGGGCATACTCTTTATGGTAATCCATCTCTATGCGAAGCAGTCTAAGAATATTTGACTCAAACGCCATTTTGGCCATATCTCCAATATAATGCCGAGTCTGAACAATTGGACGACAGCTTTCTAGCGGAACCCCAATTTTGAGAGAAGCAAAAATGGAGAGAGCGCGAAGAGCAGGTCGCATCAAGCGCGCCATCTCTTCTCTCTCCGCCCAACCACCCCCGCCCAACGGCCGAACCACAACTGCATACCAAAAAGAACAAAGCAAGCTCTGTCACCATCAACCAAGAAGCACAAACCTCTAAACCAATCAAAGCACCATCCAATTTCATTACAATTGCATAAAAAATTAAGTATCCACACAATCAACACACAGCCAGTTCACACAAACTGCACCACCAAAACAGTTCGAAGAACACCAAAAAACCAAAAAAAAAGGATTAAAAAAATGATAGAATAGAGAGATGAATTGCACCAGGAGATCGATGGAGGGGAGGGAAGGCGGCGATCGATGGAGTAACCGGAGGCGGCCGTAGAAAATGGCGGCGCCGGCGAGAGGGGAAGAGGGTTTTGGCGGGGAGAGGGGAAGCCAAACTGCTTCTGATGAGTAACGGACATGGTCGGATCTTATTCGAGTAAGGTGGGCAAGGGTAGTGGATTCGGTTAGGGTTGTCACGGACTCAGTTAGTCACGAACTCTAACTTAACTCTCTCCAAACGAGTGGATAGTTGACTTCGGGTTGACCATTTTAAAAAAATTCCTTTTTTTCAATTGAATAGATTTTGGGTTATTTGTAGACCAAGTTATTTGCGAGTTTTGAGAGTCTAATTTGATTCTAGTCTAAATTGATGGGTGATGTTCGGAACAATTGGAAGAATGGATGTTAATGATTTGACTCAATTTGTGTTGTTGGTAACATTTGTAGATTGTTCCTTAATTATCTAGATTGGACGATCACATTGGACGATTAACTAGATTGGGTGTAAGTTAGGTACAAGTCGAGTATAAGAATTTTAAAGTGGAATTTATTAAAATGGGTGGATTGTGATAACTCTAACTTAGTCTTATATGTAATATTTATTAAATTAAAATCTGATATATTAGTGATAATAATTTATAAATCTTTAAATTTTTACTTGTGTTGGGTCATTACATTATTTGCCATTAATATTATAATATTAATTAATTGAGAAGAATACACAACTTATAAAACCTCAATTATTGTTGTCTTTTTTTTAACAGATTTCCTTTTTTACGGTGAAGTTTCTCTTATAATTTGATTTTCTTTTATTTGGATTGTAATGAGTTGTAAGACCTTACAATTAATATAGTTATAAGGTTCAAATAGCTTTAAGTAAATCACTTGTTGATTAAATATCTTTATGGTAGTTTTGTTATTTCAAGAATGAGTGCTTCTCTAGTTGTTCAGTGGATCTTACAGCCCATATTTAGTGGAAGACCTTCTGGCTGATTATTTTTCACTGGATGTGGTCTATCATAAATAGGGGTGCAAACGAATCGAGTCGAACAGGGGTGTGCTTGAGTTTAACTTGATATAAAATAAGTAGAACCAAACTTTAATATAAATAAGTCAAACTTTAATGTAAACGAGCCGAATCGAACTTGTTCAAAATTTATAGTGTTTGGGCTTGGTTCGAGCTGAGCTCGAGCCTAATGAATGTTTATGTGCTCGATTTATATATGATCAATTTTTTTTTTGAACACTATATAAGTTCAATGTGACCTTAATAGTATTTACGAGCTAAGCCGAACCGAATTGAACATTTTTTCGAGTTTGAACACATTGAGTTCGAGTTTTGAGTTGAACCGAGCCGAATACTCCTTTATTGAAGCTCTATTCGTTATTCAATGAGCTTGTCCATCTCGAGCCGAGTATTTTTTCGAGCACAAAATTAACAAGCGCGAGCCGAGCCGAACACCCTAATCATAAACCTGCTTCCTCACATATCGTGGCTCTTTTAATGTCAAAGACAAAATATTTGGCCTTTCTAACAATAACTAATTAATAAATTACTCTCATTAACGAAATTAATATCATCTTGATGAAAGCGCATATATGTCTAAATTGATGTCCACAATTTCATGGCATCGTAAAAAACTCATTGTGACTAACTATACCGCACGCAATAATATCAAACTGAATTAGCACATATAACCAATTTTTATTGTTTTCTCAAGATCGGTCTGAGTACTATATTTGACTCAAACCAACTACCCAATTAGTAGACGCCTTCACAAAATTAATCCTAGCCCCATCTCTCAATTCTGGGGAAAAGGTCCCAACTGTAAATTCGTTCAACTTGGAGACGACATCTTCAAGTTTTCAACGCTCATCTGCCTCTCCAATTTTTTCCATCACTACCATTTGCATCAATCCTCTGTAAAGTTTCCAAAGATGAAAATTGTAAAATGATTTGTGGATGTGAAATGCAAGACTACAATGGCAAAAATCTGAGGGACTGGGAATTGCAGTGCCCAACTTAAACAACAAACTTAATCCTTTTGAAGGAAGTCACTGCTAGGAGTGAAAAAGAAGATCACGGGCATTTCTTTCAAGCTTTCATCATGCGAAGAAAGCGTGCAGTAAGGCAACGAGTATTGAAAGTCCAATTTTAAACAAACTGTTAAAAGAGACAGTGATCTAATGGAAGTCGTTGTGGTGATCCTTTGTGATGGGATCTCATAAGGCAATACATGGTAGATAAACAAAGCATGAAAGTAACAAGATAGATTTTTAATGGCAAGTTCATAGAGAAGAAAATTTAAACTTTTTTTTATGCTGGTTGAATATCAAAAAAAAAAAAAAAACTAACAGCCTATGTAAAACCCGTGATTCGAGTCACAGGTTTTATAGTCGTTAGCCGATCGGTTCAGCCGTCGGTTTGAGTTGAGTGTATTTCGGAACACGTGTACTGAGCCGATGCCGGTCACGTATATGAGCTGTGAGGGTAATGTGTAGCGAGGATGTG
>JAVDBV010000686.1:0-20772 GCA_032619315.1 Piper longum
CCGAGTATTTTTTCGAGCACAAAATTAACGAGCACGAGCACGAGCCGAGCCGAGCCGAACACAAAAAGCTTGCGAGCAGGCTTGGCTCGTTTACACCCCTAATGGCAAGCAAGGCAAGTATATGTTTGCACCATATATATTTATTGTTTGGACCAAAAAACATGTTCACAACCGAATCTATGCAGTAGGGCTTTAAAAAATGTCCATTTATACAATTATGGCGTGGACACGGACGTAATAATGGACATATTGTGTTAAGTACCACCCCTAATTGGCAGATTTGGTTTGCACTACATTGGGCGTGATTAAAAATTTTCTCTAAGTAATTAAACAGTTTTGTTAGAAACATTGTTTCTAAAAAATAAACATCAGTAACAAAAAAATGAATATATCAAACCCTTTCATCAATGAAATGTTGTCAAGTGTGAGTTCTGTTGTCTAGAATTGGAATTGGATTGATGGAAATTTTTTTTAAAAAAAGGATGAATGGTGTACGTCCAGAATACATTTATTCTAATATTTGGTGCCTATCAATCATATATGGATTCATTATATAAAAAACCCATTTAATATATATATATATATATAGTAAAAACTTTACTCAGCCAAAAAAAATTAAGTTTTTTATCTTATATATTAATGTGAATTGTCCGATTACATGAATTTTAAGTATCATGCTTGAAAATTAAGACCGAAGAATGAAAACAAAGTAATATAAAATTACTTGCCTTTATAATAAAATGATTAAATATCATGTAATCTTAATAAAATCATATATTATAAATTATTACTATCTATGTTAAAATACATGATTGTTTGAATTATCTGGACATGACAATAACGTGTAAAAACGTCTCGACCAAAGTAAAAATTCTAAATGTGTATAAATTAAGAGGTAACGATTACCAATGAATAATAATAATTTTTGGCCAATGACTATTTAACAAATGATTATGACCTTTCCAAAATAAGTAGGCTAATTAATAATATTTTGTAATAATTTTAATTGTTATACAGGTATATTTGGTGGAATCGATGTGAATAGAATCTTGAAATTACAAATGAAATATTTATAAATAATAAGAAAATAACTATTGTGAATAATATTTAATTAAATATTAATTAAAATAATGTTTTTTAAAAAGATAAAATTTAAAAATTAAGACAAAATAAAATGACTCAAAACTATGTTTAAAGCATATCAGATTTGAGCAAGATCTTAGAATTTAAAACTATATTCAAATCATAATGCTTATTTATGGGACAGGTACTAACTTCATAATCTTTCATATAGTTTCTATCATAAATTATTTTTTAAAATAAAATAAAAAGAAAAAACATTTTAAAATTTGTTACAAAAAAATATTAAGAATTAAATATAATTATTAAAAACGAAAAAATTAAATAATTATAAAATAGCTTTTGAAAGAGACCCGACTATTACCTTATTTATTTATTTATTTTTTATAGGCCTGTATATTTTTTTATCGGGCTCCCCAGCCTCGGGCCTCAGCGCAGGTAGGGCTGTTTTTCTTTAAATTTTTTTTAAAAAAAACTTGATAAATTTATTTTATTTATTAAAATGAAGATATTTTAAATAATTTAACTTTTTTTTCTGTTTTCTGATAATTATACTTAATTATAAAGTAATGTAACCGGATAATGAAAGTAATATGGGGAAAAAAAAATTTCTCCCCCTTAACCGGTAAATAGTTCTTCCTTCCACCGTCAAAGGTTCAAACAACGACAAAGCCACTGGTTGGGTTCGTGTCACCTCACTCCTTAGCCTTCTTCTCCTTCTTCCTTGCTTGCCCCATTCCCTTAAAAAGCAGCAGATTCTGTCGTCTCCTTCCTACTCTCCGTATCATCATCACTGTTTGCACCCATCCAAAGCATCACCATTTACCAAGAAAGAAAGAAAAAAAAAAAAGCAGCACCCCCTTTCATACTGCCTTCCACCTCCTTCCCAAGATCCAATGCCACTACTGCTCATCCTCTTCCCCCATCAGCCATGACCACCTTCTTCTTCTTCTTCCTTCTCCTCCTCTTATCTCCACCTGCCAAAGCTTCGATCTTTATTGGAAACGGTGGTGTTAGTGGTGGTGGTTCTGTGAGGAGGGTCCTCCACCAACCTCTTTTCCCGGTCGACTCCTCGCCCCCGCCGGCCGTGCCGGCGGCGCCGGCGCCGCCGCAGGACCCGACGTCCGACTGGCCGTTCTTCCAACCGGGTCCCCCCGGAGCCACCACCACACCTTCGGTGCAAGGCGCCATACCGCCACCGAGCGTCCCTTCCTCTTCCTCTTCTTCTTCTTCGTCTTCCTCCAATGGCTCCTCGTCCCAGCAGAGGTCGGACTCCGGCCGTGGAAAGCTTCAAGCTTTGCTGGCCGTGGCCGGCTCCATCGCCGTGCTGCTGATCCTATCCTGCTTGCTGCTCTTCTTCTTCTGCCGCAGCAGGGGAGCCCGGCTGGGCGAGCCGGAGAAGGAGGTCGCGAGAACGGCGCCGACGCCGACGCCGGCGGCAGCGGCGGCGGCGGCGGTGGTGGAAGTGATGAGTCGGAGGGATCATGGGGTGGTGGCGAGTCGGTCGGTGGCTCCGATGAGCGAGATATACCGGCCGAGCCCCGAGCTCCAACCCATGTCGCCGTTGAACAAGGCGCCGATCCGCCGGACTCCGATCCCGGCAATCTTCTCAGACGAGGAGACGACGAGCTACTACTCCCCCCACAACACCTCCGTCACCTTGGCCAGCGAGTATGCTCCCACCCCGGACAACAACAACAACAACCATGCTTCCGCCGGCGCCGGCGCTGCTCCGACCGCTGCCGGTAAACATCGGCGATCGAACTCGGCGCATTCGTGCCGGACCTCGCCAAGGAGCCGACTTTCGACGTCTTCAGGGGATGGGAAGGTTGTGCAGTCACCGTCCCACCACCTGCCGTCGCCAGCGCCGCCGCCGGGTGCGGCGGTTGATGAACCTGTGCTTGCGGAAGATGGGTCGGAGCTGCTACAGCCGCCTCCACCCCCGCCGCCGCCGCCGCCTCCAATACCACGGCCGCCGAAACACGTAGGGAGGACGTCGTCCGCTCCTCCACCAATGCCGCCGCCGCGTCCTCCATCACCGCCGGCGGAAGCAATGGCTGTCCAATCGGCATCCGTTGGCCACGAAGAGGAGAGTTCATGTAGAGCTGTTGACGAGAATGAGGCAAGGCCAAAGTTGAAACCTTTGCATTGGGACAAAGTGAAAGCATGTTCTGATAGAGCTACTGTATGGGATCAGTTGAAGTCGGGCTCTTTCCAGTAAGAGCAATGCTTCAATCTATATGCATCCAATGCTTGAACATTGATCTATAGAACTGATGAGTGTGGCTAAAACTTGAGCTTTTTTTTTTGTTTTGGTGGTTGTTATTGGTTGTAGATTGAATGAGAACATGATAGAAACTCTTTTTGTGAGTAATGGCACCAGCGCTGCTCAAAAGGAAGGAAGTAAAAGACCTGGGTTATATTCTCTTCAGCAAGAGGACAAGGTGTTGGATCCCAAGAAGTCACAGAACATTGCCATACTTTTGAGGGCATTGAATGTGAATCAAGAGGAGGTCACTGAAGCACTCTTGGATGGTGAGTTGGCTGGTACATCTAAGTTGATATGTGACAAGTTTGGCTGGCTTATATGTAAAATTGATCTTAGTTGTTTCACCTTAAACTAGCTATGCAAATGAAAATTTCGCAGCAATCTAATGATGTGATTTTTTGTCATTTTTGTTTGCAATCAGTTGGAATTTGGTCTTGTTATAGTTTTCATTGGAGACTGCAAGTAATTGATTCTATGACAAGAGACACAGTGAAATGTTTTTCTGTGTGTTTGTTTTGTGTTTATATATCTTTCTGGGATCTATTAGATATGCGAAAATCACATTGCATGAAGCTTGTAAAGATTGGCTAATCTTGAATTCTGTATTTATTCCCACTTAGCTAATAGATAAATCATTGAGGTCTGGGTGATGTTGTAAACATGTTCATATTTTGCTAGATTTGTGGTTCATCCTAGCGAGTTGGGATTTTATGGTGGTTAGTTTTCTACAGGTGATCTTGGAGGATTGAGTACTGAACTTTTGGAGAATTTGGTGAAGATGGCTCCAACAAAGGAGGAAGAGAATAAGCTAGTAAATTATAATGGCGATGTATCAAAACTGGATTCTGCTGAGCGCTTTCTGAAGTCACTCTTAGACATACCTTTCGCCTTCAAACGAGTTGATGCTATGGTATATAGAGCTAATTTTGAGTCAGAGATAAAGTACCTCATGCAGACTTTTGAAACTCTTGAGGTAATTGTTGATGAAAAATTCCTAAGCTCCGTATTTTACTTGTATAAGTTGGTTCTTGTAAGATACATTGATTTTATTTGATCAAAATTTTCCATGTATTGATGAATAAAAGCCCTAGATGTCCTCTCGGAAATTGGAGATTGGAAACTTATCACTTTTTCACCTCTCAGACTAATTTTTGGTGTCATTGCCCTACTCCTATGATTCTTCTAAAATATACTGTGAAAACCTGCATGTTTAAGTAATAATCATGTATTTGCAATGAGATTTACTTATTTAAATATGGTTGGTATTTACAGGCCGCTTGTGAAGAGTTGAAGACAAGTCGTCTTTTTCTCAAACTTCTTGAAGCTGTGTTACGAACTGGAAACAGAATGAACGTGGGTACTTTCAGAGGAGAAGCAATGGCATTCAAACTTGACACTCTTTTGAAACTGGTGGACGTAAAGGGAACGGATGGGAAGACGACACTGTTACACTTTGTAGTTCAAGAAATCATTAGGTCTGAGGCATTAGGCTCTGAAGATTCAAGACTTGCTACAAAGGAGGGTGAATTCAGAAAACAAGGTCTGCAGATGGTAGCCGGGTTGAGCAGAGACCTTGGCAATGTCAAGAAAGCTGCCGGAATGGACTCGAGTGTAATTCATAGTTATGTGCATAAACTTGAAATGGGAGTCAATAAAATAAAAGAGATTTTGAGCTGTGAGAGGTCAGGTTCTCAAGGCAAATTCTTGGAATCGATGAAGAATTTTTTTAAAGAGGCGGAAGAGGTGATTGAACTAGTGAAAGGTGCAGAGCACAAGTCATTAGTTCATGTGAAGGAAGTGACTGAGTATTTCCATGGGGATGCAGCTAAAGAAGAAGCTCATCCTTTTAGGATCTTCATGGTGGTAAGGGACTTCCTCGGCGTGTTGGACAGAGTATGCAAAGAGGTTGAAAATCTGGAGGGGAGAACAATGGTGGGAGCAGCTAGTTCTTTTCGAATGCCAACAAATGCTTCGTTGCCAGGTTCCAACCGAAATGGGCAATCACGAGAAGAAAGCTCCGACGAGGATAGATCAGACAGTTCGATCATGAAATAGTTTGAATGCTTTTTGTTTGAAGATTATTTCTTCCATGAAGTTACAGTACATAAGAAAACAGGAGAACAACGTATGAAGTGTTAGGAGCCGAGGAGCTGTCAAGTATTGGCATCCCCAGAAAGATCAGCAGATGCTTGTTCTCATATATCAATATATCGAACCTCTAAACAAATCAGGTTCAATTTTTGGCTTACTCTCTATACCGTAAATTTTTTAAGAAACATTTCTTTTGCCTTTGGTAAAGTGTGCTGCCATCTCCATTTTGGTTCTGTGAATGTCTAAGATTTCCAGATCAAGCGAAATAGGTGTGATTGATCGGGGGAGAGCTGTAATTGTTGCAGTTTTGATAATATGATGTCGCCTAGAAAAGCAAGAACATTTGTTAAAATTCTTGACTTCATCAAAAAAATAATACAAGTGCAGACATCTCAATATTGGGATAAATGATACAATCAGGTAACCTAAAAGAGCTCATTTTGGTCCTCCTGAGTGGGCCGCAACAATTAATCTACAGGTCGTACTGTAACCTAAACTCTTAACGTGAGACGTCAATGGTAGAATAAAAAATAAACCACGATATTAGCTGTATGATGACGTGAGAAGAAGTGTAAACTTACAAAAACCAAAAACTTTGTCGACGAACTTACATCATTGATTTAATGCCCCATGCGCAGGTAGTATAACCTATTGCTCATGATGTATAGTCAATGCCAACAATTTACGATATCAGTCAGATCTACCGATCAGATGATCATTCCTTTACGTCGGTAAACAGCTCACGAATCACGATACTAAAATTATGATTCAACTGCTATATACATTCTACACTTCACTGGTTTTCTTCTCCAAAAATCTCGACTGCTCATAAACCTTTTCCCGATCAAGAGAGAGCTAATCAATGGAGAAGCAGATGAAGATGATGCATTTCCTGCTCATCTCCTTTCCAGCCCAAGGCCATATAAAACCCATGTTGAGGCTGGCCAAGCTCATCGCCTCCAAGGGCTTCCGCGTCACCTTCTCCACCAACCACTTCGGAGGTCAGAAATTGGCGGCGGCGGCGCCGGCGAATGCCGTCTCCGACGCCCCCATCGCGGTCGGAAAAGGCTACCTCCGCTTTGAGTTCTTCTCCGACGGCGTCGTCGCCTACGACGTCGGTGGGGTCGACGGCATGCTCCGCCAGCTCCAAACCGCCGGCCCCGCCGCCGTGACCGCCATGATTCACCAGCAGGCCTGCGCAGGCCGCCCCGTCGCCTGCGTCGTCAACAACCCCTTCCTCCCATGGGTCGTTGACGTCGCCGCCGGCCTCAAAGTCCCGGCGGCCCTGCTCTGGGTGCAATCCTGCGCCGTCGACACCATCTACCACCACTCCCGGCTGTCCTTCCCGGGCTTCGGCGAGGGGTGGGACGGCTTCACGGCGGAGCTGCCGGGCCTGCCTCCGCTGCAGGCGGAGGACCTGCCCAGCTTCTTGGTCGGCACCGGCCCGTTCCAGGTCTTGGGCGAGCTCAAACTCGAGCAGATGGAAAAGATGGGGAAGGTTGCGTGGGTGCTGGTCAACTCCTTCGACGAGCTCGAGGTGGCGGCGCTGGGAGCTGCTCCGGGGCGGCTCGCCACCGTCGGCCCCCTCGTGCTGTCAGGAGGCGGCGAGAGGCCGGCCGTGGTCGACGGCAACATGTGGGCGGCCTCCGGCGAGTGCATGGGCTGGCTCGACGGCTTTCCCGCGGCGTCTGTGCTGTACGTCTCGTTGGGTAGCGTCGTCGTCCTCCATGCAGGCGAGGTAAGTGTGTTCGTGTGGTGAAGATTTGACTTTTCATTTTACCAATAGCTTTTGATTTTTGATTATTACCATTCTAAGAAGATTTAGCTGTAATTAGTTTCACTGTTAAGAAAAAACCCTGATTCAGTGTCGGTTTACTCACCGAATTCTAATGTTAATATCCCAGATATAAAACTAGATTTTACGGGAGAAATTTTTTTTATATTATTAAGTAGTGAAAAAATAGGCCTAATTACTATTAAATCCAATGCAACTATTTTTTTTTTTTAAAAAAAAACTAAATAGTCTTGGCCTCCCAATCTAGCCGATTGTGCTAAACCCTTGGCCCAAGCAACCGAGTAATTAAATTTTAACTAAATGCTGGGGAGAGCGGGACATGACTACCCTCTAGACCAAATATTTTAAAATCTTTTTTTAAAAAAAAACCTGAAAAAGATAGGGACAACCAGAACTAGATTCAAGTGAATACAAAAAATGAAATCTTTTTCTTCTTATGTATTGAGATCAGAAAAATAGGCCGGAGTGGCCATATAGGATCCAAATGGGTTACCCTCGTGCTCTTCCATATAAAAATTTTTTTACAAGAGATAAGAGAAATGAAGAAAATTAATTACATGTACGAGAATATACGTAGCGCATTTAGAAGTAATCATAATAAATTTATATTTTTATTTAGATGTAATTATATTTAATTCAGACATAAAATAATTCATCTATATCACTTTATATATAAAATATATAAAATATATTTATTTTTAATAAGATTTACTATTTTTAAATTTTTATATTATTTCCACTGCTTTTATGCTAGGCTAACGAACTTTAACTTACCCATTCAATAATTCAAAAAATAATGATACATTAAAAAATAATTAAAAAATGCGAATAATTTTGTCCAATAATGTAAAAAAAATACAATTATACAATTTGAATGGATAACTATTAAATTCATTGTGAGTTGATATTCAATTACTTAAATTAGGGTTGGGTTTAGATATACAATATCCATAAATTTAATTTGAATTCAACTAGTTTATATATTTTTTAAAATAATTTTAAATTGAATTCAGATTCGAACTTTTCGAATGTATAAATATATAAAAAATAATTATTTCATATATGAATTTGGGGTAATCCGACCGTATCTAATCTAAATTACATCTTTAGAAGTAATCATAATTATTAAATTATATTTTAAAATATTTAAAAATAATTTTAATTTATTTTTATATTAAAATTATAATATTTATATTATTTTAATCAATTCGGATTTGGGTCGGATATAAACGTGATAAATAAAATAAACATAATTTTCTAATTCGGTTGGGATACCAAGCAATTAAAACACTTCTCTGATGCTAAAAGTTTGAGCTTGTAGGTGGCAGAGTTGTCTCGCGGGTTGAAAGAAAGCTGGAAGCGCTTCCTATGGGTGTTAAAGCCATGGTCCACCGGAAGCGACACTGGACTACCGGCAGGTTTCGAGGAGGAGGTGGCCGAGCGGGGGATGGTGGTAGAGTGGTGCGACCAGGAGAGCGTACTCGCCCATCCGGCGGTCGCCGCCTTCCTAACCCATTGCGGCTGGAACTCCTCCTTGGAGGCACTCGCCGCCGGCGTTCCAATAGTGGCGCTCCCACACTTGAGTGACCAGAAGACCAACGCCAAGTTCCTAGTGGATGTCTATGGTGTAGGTGCCGAATCCGGGAGTTGACCGCAACGGAGATCGGACGGCGAGTTGAGGAGATCTTTGTCGGGCCGGTCGCGGAAAAGATACGGCGCAACGTTGCCAAGTGGAAAAGTCGGACGGCAGAGGCAGTGGCCGGCGGCGGGTCGTCGGACCGAAACATCATGGAGTTCGTGGACGACATTCGGATCAGGTGGGCTGGAAGTCCAAGGATCCGGATCCAAACAGTACAATGGACCAAACACTAGAATTGCCATGTGTCTAGCTAGAACTAGGTGTCAAAAGTCTAAACTAATGTTATAATTATTCAAAATGCTTATTCAGCTATGTTAACAATAATGTTTTGTGCACAAAGATAGCAATTGGTATATGCTAATGAGATGGGCAATGCCAAGTGCAGCACAATTAGCTTCAAACTGGCGCAGGGGACTGCATGTTGCTCAATAACAGTCTGAAAAAATCTATCATTTGGTTGTAGACATCAAATCTTGCAGTTACACTCAAGATGAAGTCAATGTGACCATATGACTCCAGATACAGGAGCTCAGGCTTGGACTGCAACTCCTTCACCATTGCCTCCACATCCTTCACGTTGGCTAGGTCATCAATGGCACCGTAGCCCATCCACAAGGGAATGCTTCTGGGTATGGTTGAGATATCATAAGCAGGTGGCCACAAAGTGCCGTAGAGCTTCAAGTTCCCCAACATTCCGTAGTCATATTTGGCAAAGGTGCCTTTCCTTATCACTGGATAGATTATGTTATAAGACATCAATGCATACATTGGCAAATACTCCTCAAAGTTTTAGGGAAGATACATTCACTGTGGAAAGTTAACTAACTCGAGCTCATCGATTCCTTCAATGAAGCTACACTAATTTCTTCCCTGTGGAAGGTATCAAACTCTTGCTCCTAATAGACTTCATTTAAAAGACAAACATGGAGGAATGACCATTTCATGAACCTACTCTGGAAAAGGTGCATCAAATTCTTCACTGATGATGGATGAGGCTCATATTGGAGATAGTAATCCATTCGGGAGTTGTTAAAGCAGCAGTTGTTTCCTAAACCACAAAAAATACTGCTATCAGCATCGCCAAACAAAATTGTTAAACACTGCTCAACATGAAGAGAATTACACAGTTGCCTAAAACAACTTCTATGAGATGGAACCCTGCAACTTATATAGATAACAAATATGATGTTTTTAAAGCTACCATGACATTGAAGAGAGCATGAGGTACCTGTTATAGCTGCCAGCAAATCACTGCAATCCATATGACCATCACAAACAGATTTCAGTATTTGAACTCCCATATCACTGGTCACAAATCATTAACAAGGATAAGAGCCACATAATCATAACACATTTCTTTGAGTTTTTCAACTACGATTAAAAAAAAACTGTTAAACCTTCGAAAATCCAGCTGATAGATTCCCATCACCTGCAGCATCTGTTTTGTGAAGTGTCGGTAAATATTTATTTCTTTGATAGTTCTGATGAGTGCATGATTCATAGCATAAGAGAGAATACAACCTGATCTAGATGTATGCCAACAGCTTTAAGAACAAATAGAGAACTGACGTGTCCCAGATAAGATATAGGGCAAAGAAGAGCAGCTGCTTCAACCATATGTGCTACTTCCGGCCTAGTCAGTGCTGCAAGAGCCATTATAGTGCCCTGTAATAGCAGATAAGAAAAGTTTAGCCCAGATTAAAAATGACAAACTGCTAAACTTGCAAGAACAAGAATGTATAAGATACAACCTGAGAATGACCAACATAAAATATTTTGGTGTTTGTTAACCCGTAAACATAACCAATCATATCAGCAAGATCAAACTCGGCAAGATCCTGCCAACTCCAGTCCCAAAATTCCTACAAGGAGCCACCCATTTCCCTACCATTGTAATACATTCAGAATTTGAGCAAACCAAGTTGCAAAAGTTTTACCTTATCAATTTTTGATAGCGAAGTGTGGCCATGGCTCCAACGTGTGCCACGAACATTGCCAACCCAAACATCAAAGCCTTGAGCAGCAAGGAGGAATCCCAAAGATTGATCAACAGAATTAGCAAACCAAATATCACCTCCCTGGCGACTTATGTCACAAGAAAGGCATAACTTTGGTCATTCACATCAGTCAAGCACAGTAATATTACAACTAATTTGCAACAGTTAGAATATTAAACATGATCTTGTTTGCAAATCACTATAATGCAACACAATCAAAGTGTTAGAAACTCAAATTATTAACAATGATTTCCACCAGCTTCAGAAAAAAACCCAAAAGAATCCAGAGCATGCAAGTGATTGACATGCAAGAAATCAACACGATCATCACCTGAAACAGACCATGTTGTAGAAAAATTGGAAGTCCCGAATGTTCACCCATTTTCCCTGGACTGCTTGGGATCTGTTGAACACCCAAAAGGTAGCCATCTTTGGTTTCAACCTACGAATGCAAAAAATGCACCAACAATGAAGCATCTCTGACGCACTCATTTTCCATCTTAAACAAGTTTTAACAGACAAGCTCACTGATAAAATAACAAGAGAGAGCTGGCACCGTATGTTCAATGCAGGGGAAACCGAGAGGGAGCAAAAGCAGAGAGCACAAGCTCTCACCATCGGAACCAACACCGCCTCCTACTACATTACTAAAGCAAGGCATCAACATTAGTAGTAGAAAAAGAAGAAGAAACAAGGAAAACCCATGAACAGCCATGGAGGGAACTGTGAATGGGAGCACGTCTCAATGGGTGGAAGTGAGCACTGCGCAGTTTGGGTTGTCGTGGGAGGGAGAGGACGGTTCACGTTGGTTTGTAGTAGGAGTCGGAAGGACACAAATGGACAGGATGGTTCACAGGTGGCTTGTTTGTATGTGGGTGATGCGACACTAGGTAGGAGAGGCATTTCTTTCTGCCACTACGCAACTCTTTCTCTGTAACTGGCCATCTAAAGCAGATATTTTACAGGTCTGATTATGTTAGATTTCATTGATTAAGCACGGAATGGCCTATGAAGCTTTGTGTTTTCTTTGCACATCACACATTTGAGATCAAGTGAAAGTAGGTTTTGGATGTTGAAACCGAACTTCTCAACGAGAAATTATCATGACACTTCATATTTGAGGTGGGCATGCATGATTTTGTAGGAGACAAAGAAGAGAACTTTTTAGCTTTGGGTCGTGAACGGGATATATGTTGGGGATATGTATTAAGTACCTACGATATGTATTCGTACTACAAGTTCTATATTATTATTGGGCTTTTTAAATTAAATTAAGTTTTGAATTTTTTTAAATTTAAAATTTAACTTAAAAGGAATAAGACTTTCTCATTAATCTATATATAAGACACTAATATTTTTTATGACCGATATGATATAAACCTAACAACTCTTCTTATATATTAGGTGTTTCTAACAAAATTTTAACTCTGATATCACTTATTTTGATATTACTTGTTAAATACCCCCAAGTTCTAAATTATTATTGAGCTTTTTACGTCCACCAAAAAGTGACTTGTAATAGATATCACGGATCTTTCTTAATCTAAAAGTTAACTTAAAGAATAAAATTTTTTCATTAGCCTACATTAGCCTATATACAAAATACCAGTACCTTCTACAGTCAATATAAAATAAACTCAACAATATATACACTAACAGAGTTAATATATGTTATTTGTGTGTAGGTATGAATTTTTCAAGTGTCACTATTATTGTGGGAATTTTTTTTTTAAAAAAGGATGTGGCTTAAGATTTTCTAGAATGAATATTTATAAGAAATAGTTGGCGTAAATTTTACTATTTTCACAAACAGAAAAGCTATATTTGTATAGCATAAATTTACCTATAATAAAATAAAACTTATTTAATATAGAGATATAAATCAACTTGAAAAACACAGACACAAATTGAATATATTAAAAACAATATGGATAAAGCAAAATTCTATTATCGCTCACATTTGAAAAAAATGAGAAGGATGTTTCTTCGACCAGTTCTAAACTAGTTCATCCTTACTAATTTCAAATACAATAAATAATTTTTTTTAAAAAATTCTAATTTATTTTGTCATATCAATACTTATATCCCCAAGTTTTTCTTTTACTGCCCACTAAGCTTTTATTTTCCCACTTTTATATATATATATATATAATATATAGCAAGCTTTGAAAAGTACCAAATTAAGCAAATCTATTATTAATTAATTAGCCTAATCCAATTGGTATTTAGTGGGAGTTTCCAGAAGATGCTCTAACCAACCACACTCCTCGCCAGATTATCCGACCTGTTCCCGCCAATGTCCGACTCCCTCCGCCGCCTCATCTGGTCTCCGGCCGCCGCCGGAGAGATGGACTGGGTCGAGACGCCCGCCGCCCACATCCTCAAAGTCAACGTCCCCGGTACACCCCTCACTCCGAGCCCCTCGCACCTCTAAAAAAAAAACCATTAAAGACTCCAACTTTGCTTCTTCTTTGTTGCAGGTCTGGCCAAGGACGAGATCAAGATTGAGTTGGAAGAGGGGAGCCTACTGTCCGTCCGTGGGGACGGCGGGAGGAAGGAGGAGGCGTCGCTGCCCAAGGAGGCGGTCTGGCACCTGCGCGAGAGGGGGAGCGGGGTGTTCCACCGGCAGGTGGTGCTGCCGGACGGCGTGAAGGCCGACCAGATCAAGGCGGCGGTGGATGGCGGCGTGCTCACCGTCGTCGTGCCCAAGGACGCCAATCCCAAGTCCAAGGCCCGCAACATCGCCATCTCTAGCAAGCTCTGAATGATTGTGATAAACGAAGTAGGAATAAGCAGAGAAAAGAATAATCTTATTATTTGAGTGATGTATCCTATAGATATGTAAACTATGATTTTACTACTTCAATATTATGCAGATGTAGCTTAAAATGTATCTGTGAATTTACAAATCTTTGAGAAATGGATATGTGAGAACAATAAAAAAGCTCTCGAGTTTGAGCTGCAAAATCAATGATATATGATATCTTGTTCATGTCCTGCACTAATATGCTTTAAGCAGCACAGCACATAAGAGTGGTGGTGTGCTTGATCTCTGTTTTTAGATGATTAGCTTCAATGGTAGTAAAGCCCATTAATAATATCCTTATTCAACTTATTTAACTTTCCAATTTCCATGAACATCCGCAGCGTATGGCCAACTCCACTTCTCCTCTCCTACCTGCATCACTCTTATGTGCTGTGCTGCCGATTGCCGGCCAGAGCTTTGTCTATTATTTGGCAGATCCGACCAGTAGTGGAGTGAGTGCCCAACTTCGAGTTATTACTGCCTCTCCGCCCCTGCCAGACTTCTCGCCTCCCTCTGCTTCCCACTTCTGACGCCCGTGTGCAAGTGGAACACTAGATAGAAAAACAGATTGAATCACTATACATTTTCAAGCTTATCTGTAGCGTTCTATGCAGGGAATTCAACACCAATTGGGAGACTTCCAACTGATAGTAGGCAGAGTTGTTCCATTTCATCCGGATGTTTTAACGGAGGTATAGCACGTCGACAACTAATTTGCGTGCCTATTTTACTGAATAGCATTTTTGCACATAAATCTTGGATGCTGTTATAAATAACAGTTTCCAATATTTTCAAGCCGATGAGCTTAACATCTTTCTTGGCCGATCAACTACTTTATTTTTGTTTTGCTATTAATTAGTTCGTAAAATTTCCAGTTCTGTTATTTATACTTAAATGCCCTATCAGATTTAATTTTTAGTAAGTTGCCAACAAAGTGCTGCTTTGATTTGTTTGTTCACTCTGTTAGAATTTGTAGAATGAGGAATATTTAACCAAAAGAGCGAATGGTTTTTTTAGCAGTATTTGACTGTTCAGAATGTATCATATCGCTAACAGTCAACGTGAAATTTGATAACTAAATCACGGAGGAGAGCATAAGATTCAGAATATGAACTACTAATATGAAAATGCCTGAACTTGGGAAACTTTGTTCCTGGATTCTTTGACGTATTGTATTCCTATTGCTAATTATCATTCTATTTTCCAACTTTCAGTGACCTTGACGGCACATTAACTCTAAGAATATGTTTTACAAGATATGAAAAAGCCTTCTGATGGAGAACCAATGTCAGGAATACCTCGTAATATATTGCCGTATTACACATCTTTCAACTTTTTTCTCGTTATATACATTTATTTGCTGCTTATTTATATGCTGACACATATGTATCGTCCTTCTAGGTGGAATACCTTTAGATGTCATCATTGGACAAGTCAAGCCACTCTTGAAGAATTTGTAGATATATTGTAGGAAGTTGTATCAAAGAAATCAATACCAGGTCATTTTATCCATGTTGTACCAAATTTGCCAAAGTTAGTTCCGCCAGGTGCTCTTATTTACTTTTGTGCAGAAAGGGCTCTTGTATATAAAGCTAGAAGCTGATGTAAGTGGAAATGCATATACGTGTCTTTCTGCCTCATATTTTGCTTTCTGTTTTTCTCTTTTTCCCAGCCTAAGGCAATACCCAATACGTTCTCTTTGTGCTTGCTCGTGAATAACAGAATGAATCAGATGGCGATGAAGATACAGGTGAATTGCAAAGGATTATAACAGAAAAGAAAGAGAGTATTCAAAAGGAGAAAAGCAAAAGTAAAGAAAAGCATAAGGACTATGAAAAAGAAACAGAAAGGGCTTGTGCACGAGAAAGTGAAAGGGAAAGACAGGAAAGAGAGAAAGAAGCTGAAAAGGAAAGAGAGCGAGCCGAGAAGGAAAAAGGCAAGGTAAAACTGGAGCAGCCACTTCCAAATTCAGTCAAAGATAGAGATGATAGGTCTAAAGATAAATCTGAAGGAGATGCAGTTTCCGGAGGTGAGCTATGAATATTTTGTGATTGGTTTCTTGTTGCTGATTACCTTATGCAGTATTTTTTGAACAATATCTGGCTTAATATCTAAATAAGTATTTTTTGAACAATTATATGTCTACTTATTTCAGCTGGGATCCCATAATGTAAAAGTAATGATGATGATAACGAGAAGGCACTTCCCTGTAGTCTAGTTTTCCTTACAAATGTTTTGGAAGCTCTTTTGGAGGAAAAATATCGAAATATAAGAATTGCTAAAGAGAGACCACCAAGTAAGTCATCAGTACCTGAAGAAACCATTTTGCGTGTTCTTTTCCTGAAGCTTAACCTAGAAATCTTTTAAACTGCAACCCTATTATCCTAAATCAACGCATAATGTCATGGTATTTAAACTAGGACTCTCAATTTACCAATATTACTTATTCAGTGTTTGAGGATCCAACCACATATTTGCCTGGCTATGGAGCATTAAAAAGTCTATCTAATGACTGAATATCGACAGTGAAGCACTTAAAGACCTACTACATATCAATTTTTTATGTCCACCTTGTATCTCTTGACCGAGTTAATCAATTAAGGCTTGGTGATTCGCCAAATTATCATCACATAACATCTCACTAACAAAGTCAAGTTTGAATAGGGATAGCTTTGTTCTTGTATTTTAATTTTAATGTATGGGGGCTTTATGATGTTTTGACCAGTTTCAGGGTGGTTGCAATGTAAATTTTTTTTCCTGAACTTGGAAACTCTTACGGTGATGGTGATGAACTAATGATGTGTCAACTACTGTTTATGTGAATATGGTTTGAGATGTATGCTAATCCATTGAGATGTAATTAATTTAATGTGATATTTGCTTTTAGAGTAGAAAGCATGGTGTCATGTACAACTTGAAACATAGAAAGGTGAATATTGTGTAGAATAGCTTGTATTTGCAAGTTTATTTGTATCCAACAGTCGTCTTTTTCAGTACTTGAAATATTCGCTGTATTTATAGGGATCAAAATGGAGAGAGCTGTAAGCTCTCCTGCTCATTGTGGAATTCCTAGTTCTGACGTGACTATTTTGGAAAGACATGCTTCTGAGGTTAATCATACTATTCTGCTCTCAATATTTTGATATGATATTTTTGCTTTCTGTTTGTTTTCTAAGCTATTGTTGCAATTGTCCGTGAAATTATATAGGCAACATGAGCTCAATTAGAAATTTTGAGTGTATTTAATATTTCTAATTAATTTTGATAAAAAATATATTTGAAAATAATATATATATATATATAATTCAATAAAAATTTTAAGCTCTATTAGTTTTGAGCTCTTTTATATTGTTTTAATAAAAAAATTATTCAAAATAAATTTAAAATATAATCCATATATTTGGGGTCTTTGGCTAGTCAAACATTAAAGTTATAGTCTTTTTGAAATGATTAATTCTCCATCAATTATTCTAGTAAATTAGTATCACATAAGATCTAATATAATATTGAGAATGTAGTTATGATATTCAACTTATATAATCACTTTTAAAGAAATAACTATTTTTATCAGTTTTTTTATTTCATATTTATTTGGGTAAAATCTAATATATTAGTGATGATGTACTTATAATTTTTAACTTAATTAGTCATCTTAAATAGATAATTAAGTTCATTAATTTGCACTAATTTATGGGCCATTACAACATGGTATTAAATTTAAGGAGGGCGCATAATTAATTTCATATTATCTAGAAAACACATATTAATCCTTACTATTCCTATATATTTGTTAATTAATTAACATCATTATATTAAAGGGCCATATTTTTTTAGCTTTCATTGCATTTCAGCCCTTTTTGTGTAGTTGTTATGCAACCTGACAATAGCTCTAAGAGCCCATTGTTGCATACTTAATTAAGTTTGCAAGAGGGATGCGGGGCTCACACTCTTTTTTAAGAAAAGAAGATAGGTTTCAGATATTGGCTGTTTGCAAATCCGATTTGAATCTAGTGTGTTTACATGTGATCCAAAATAGTTTTGGATTGGATTCGGGTTGAACTTTTTAGATATATTTTATATCAGAATATATTTAGGTTGAATATAGATTTAGGATGCGTGATCCGTACAAGTAATATTGTATAAAATTATATTTTAAAATATTTATAAATAATTTTCTTTTATTATTTAATTTATTTTTATTAAAATTTATATTATTTTAATTAATTGGGTCTGATTCGGTTCCAATGCGGATATGGTAAAAAAATAAATATAAAAATTTTTAGATTTGAGTTGGATTAATATATAACCATGTCTCGTCTATCTTAGAAGAGGCCTGGAGTTTAATCTGGTGGGCGTGCCTATCTACAGAAGAGGAGAGGAGGAGCAGAAGGCCGAGTAAAGATCAGGAGGAAGAAAAGGAGGCCGTTCTTGTTCCCGTTACAGTAGTTTTTTCATCTTACCTATTAAAGTAAATATAATAAAAATTAAATTTAAAGTATTCTGATTTAGTGCATGTTTATAAAAATTATAAAGGAGGCCATCCTGATGTCTAAAAGTATACAACTTCACAACCTCCTGTTTATGTGCTGTACCTTGCATAAACATATATCTTATTACATAGAAATCCACTAAATAGGATTTAAATTAAAAGTGTAGTGTAGCTCAGCTTAATTTTTCTTAACAGTAATTCACTAAATTATGCAAAAAATGATTTAATTTGAAAATCGAGTTTAATGCACTTAATTTTATATATTTTTATTCTGCATTATACTAATGTATACTGTGCAATAAATTTGTACGTTACCATAAAACTATTAATTCAACTTTCTTTTTCACGGCAAATATTAATTCAACCTGAAACTACTAGTTCGGCTCCGCTCAATTTTTTCATTCAACTCAAAACTAATTTTACTGGCAAAACTCAAAATTCATTAATTAATAGAGTTAAACATGGGGTGAGTCGATTCAGGAAAGAACCAGATCGGACCAAAATTGGCCGATTCATGCCGATTCACGACCCGAGTTGACAAGGGGTAGAGTCGGACGAACATGATTTTTTTTACTAAAAACAAGGGAAAACCCTAACCCGCCAATTTCTCCCACTCCTCGTCGCCGGCGGCAATACCTCCGATCCCCCTCCGACCAGCCGCCGACCATATTCCCTGCGACCGTCGGCATTTTCCGACCACCATCATACCCCTCTTGCTATCGCGCTTCTCCTCCTAACAGGCGTCTGTGTCCTCCGACCATCGGCCGACATGAATCACCATCTTCTCCGGTGGAGAGGATACCAAAACAGAGAAGCTGCCACTGCTTCATCGGCGACCGCATAGCCTTCAACGAGCTCCCTGCCGACAATACATTTGGTGGCGCCACTTTCCCATCCCCGCGTCCGGCGAGTTCCCGCCCGACATTCTATCAGGACCTTTTCACGGCAGGTAAGCTTTACCTTCTTCCCCCGCGTCCATTTCCCGTATCGGCGGTAAATAGGGTGGTTTTGGCGTCGCCCACCCGCAGAAACAGTCGCCGACTCATCTCGACTTGGGCTTTAGAGAATGGAGCCTTGATACGACTGTTATGATGTTGGTGAGCTTGGAATCGGGGTTTATTGTTGGTCAGCTCTGGACTTCAAAAGAACTTAGATTTTTTATAGTTCGTGGTTATGGCGAGTGCGATTGTTGGAGTCAGGTTATATTGTTGGTTATACATGGACTTCAAAGAATTGAGCTTTGATGTAATTCATTTATGATTTTACTGAGTATAATTGTTGGAATTAGCTTGTAATGCTTGGTTGGAATAGATATGGTCGATATGGACTTTTAATCAATTGAGCTTTAAATATAATATATGAATCTGGCGAGTAACATTGCTGGAATCAGGTTATATTGTTGGTTATGTATAGACTTTAAAGAATTCAGATTGATATGATTTATGATTTTAGTGAGTATAGAGTTGTTTGAGTGAGGTTATATTGCTTGGTTAAAATTGATATGCACTTAAACGAATTGAGTTTTGATATGATTTATGGACTTGGTGAGTAAGATTGTTGAAATTAGGCTATGTTGTTTGGTTAGAGTAGATATGGACTTTAACCGATTGATCTTTGATATGATGTTATGGATTATGTGAGTCAGATTACTGGAATCAGTCTATATTGTTTGTCATATATGGACCTTAAAGAACTGAACTTGTATGTAGTTTTAGGATTTTGGTGAGTAAAATTGTTGGATTCCAATTTTTACAGCTATGGCCGATGCAGGAAGGTTTTTTAAAAATAGTACTGCTTTCTTCTTATGGACAGTGTGGCTTCTTTGGGCAATATTTAGTTCGTTTATTGTGTAACATTTCTGCAATATGTGTAAGTTTTTGTTATGTTTCTAAAATCAATATGCCCGCTTTCATGAAGCTTATGATTTTATCATGTAATTAGCAAATTTCATTTGTGAAGGTGTTTTTTCTTGTGGCAGGGAATAATCTATTTTTTTGGGGTTGCCTACTTTCTTTGTTACTGGTGGTGGTCCATAAGATGAGTCCATTTTTGTTAAAGCAAACTGTAGGGCGTCTGAGGATCCCGACACACAAGTACATCGCTAATTATTTTACTTTCTATTGTTGCAATGAACTGTCCTCGTTTCCAATTGTTCCTGCACTTTTGTCCCATCCGTCGTCCTTTCACAGTGCTTGTCGCACATGGAATCAAAGTTTTCATGGCCCAAACTTTCTTCCTTATCTCAAAAAATCCGTTCACTCTTTGCAAGTTATCCCAACCACGGAATCTGATGGTGAAGCGGAAGAGTTGGATGAAGAAATAAATGAGTTCTTATCCAGGTTTGGTCATTTATTTCGCAGCAAGCTTGTAGAAGCATACCCTACATGTGACAAGGAAACTGTAGATAGGATGCTGTTGTTAATTGTTCAGAGGGTGATCTCAGAAATGGAAAAGGGTAGCCTTGACCAAATGATTGATTCCACCACATCTTCTGAATCTCTTGATCTATCCCAGGACCTCTGGAAAACCATTTGGGAAGTTAGTCATTTGGCGCTGGAGGACATGAAGAAGGACTTAAAAAGAAAACAAATGAAGCATTTCCTTCA
>JAVDBV010000687.1:0-20114 GCA_032619315.1 Piper longum
CGGGAACATAGTCGTGGCTCTGGTTTCCATTGGGTGGGGGAATTTCAGCGGTTATTGGGCAGAATTGCAATGGTGGTGAAAACAGAGCAAAACAGAGGACGACGGTGGGTGAGGAAATCCGGCCGTCCAGGGCAGCAATTAGGTTGCAATCTGGTCGAGAAAGATCTTTGGAGGGTCGACGGTGCGGAGGCAATCACCCAATTGGGTCGGCGACGCTCACCAACAATAGAATTGGCGTCGCGAGTCCGTCGCTAGGTGGGGCGATCCGTTGTTGCCGCGGCCGGAAAGTGGCTGGAGGTGGTTGGGGAGATACAGTGACGACATGGCGGGGCTGGTCAGCGTCGGTCAACAATGATTGACAGCGGCCGAAGGCGAACGGAGCTCAGTCGACGAATGTGAACGGGATGAGGACTTCGGGCTACAATTATGGGAAAAACCCTATAGCAGCAGCCAAAGGTGCTAGTTGAGGTTGGAGTTGGTACAGAGGTGAGTTGTCTGACAGGGGTGGCTTGGCCGATGGCGGCTTTCTGTCAATGGACAGTCCGTCAGAAAACACCCCAATTGAGAGCTCTGTTTTGGAGAAGAAGAGAGTTGGGGAAGAAGATGACAGTTTTGTAAATACGGGTTGACTCCACACGGTTTGAGTTAAAAAAATAATATCAACTCATAATAAATATTTGAAAATAATTAATCTAATCGGGTACGAGTTAAGTGTCTAAAATAATAAAATATTATATGAAATTGTCATAAATAATAAAATACGGTCATGATAAAGGGTCAATAATTAATCGACTTATTACAAGCGATTAAATTAAATTGTAGAGTTATAAATGATGAATAAAATAAAGATGTCACCTTTACAATATTAAATTAATATTTAGTAATTAAAATAATTATTTTAATAAAAAAATATTAAGGTAGAAAAATTGGTTATTAAAATATAACCGTGTAGAAATCACGAAATAGCATAATTAAATAAGGAAGGGTTGAACCTTATTGAATTAAATAAATTACAAAAAACTGTATTAGTGATATCCTTAAATTAGGATGATACAAATAATAATAATTAATTCCGGTTCATAACTAAAATATTTAATGTGGCATATTATATATTGTTTAAATTTAATAGATATATTAATCATTTAGTTGCATGCATTTTCTACGTGAATAAAATTATACTTTGTATAATTTTATGTTCTCGTTCAGATTAGGATCATGGTCACAGTTGCAGGATTATGTACAAGCTAACCAAGTCCGTATAATTATTTTAAATGTTGTATTTTCCCTTGTGGACAGCCTGGTCGGCCTGAGCACAAATTCGACCACGATGCACTGAGTGCAACCGGGGTCAAGGAATTGGACATAGTGGATTGGACTCATCAGCCAATAAATTAGACATGGTGGATTGGACTCGCTAGCCAATTATGGACATGGGGGATTGGACTCACCAGCCGATAACGGGTATGGCAGATTGGACTCGCCAGCCAGTGATGGATATGATAGACTGACCCATCGGCCAATAAATTGGACATGGCGGATTGGACTCACCAGCCAACTAAGGACATGGTGGATTGGACTCATCAGCCAATAAATTGGACATGGCGGATTGGACTCGCCAGCCAATTATGGACATGGTGGATTGGACTCACTAGCTGATAACGGACATGGCAGATTGGACTTGTCACCCGGTAATGGACATGATGGATTGACCCATCAGCCAATAAATTAGACATGGCGGGTTGGACTCGCCAGCCAACTATAGACATGGTGGATTGGACTCACCAACCGATAACGGACATAGTGGATTGGACTCGCCATCTGGTAATGGACATAATGGACTGACCCATCAGCCAATAGATGGACATGGCGGATTGGACTCGCCAGCCAACTAATGGACATGGTGGACTGAACCATCAGCCAATAAATGAACATGGCTGATTGGACTCGCCAGCCAATAATGTAGATATTGATAGGGAGTTTATGGACTTGTTTTATTTAATTATATGGCTTAGTGTTTCAATCACTAACGCGGAATTGCCTACGTAGGTTAGCAGCTGGAACTAAAGACTAAGAGACGACTAGGTGGTTCTTCTACCAACTCAGGTGGCGAACAGATAATAAGCAGACTTCTTTTTTTTTACTTTTCTTGTGTTATAAAAGTGGCTGTGGGAAACGGTCCAAGACTTTCGGATAATTATTTTATACATTGTCATATGAAACATAAGTTCTTTTGATAAGTTAGAAATGCTAAACTTATATGCTTTAATATTATTCATGTAACATTTTAAGTAACAACCGGACCGGTTAGGGCTTGTCGTTACAGGGTTGGTTTTATTAAATTTTGAGTAACTTTTGGCCAGCTAGGCCCACAATATTGTGAAAATGACAGGTCGTAACAATAGGCCCGAAGGCAACTTGTGTTGGATCTTAATTTAAAAAACTGACTTGATGAATCTCAACCTCGAGGGTTATTAATATAGAATTATGATCGGCTAAATGACCCGTATTAAGTAGGATTCCAAAAAAAACCACTCAACTCTTCCTACAATCTGTAAAAATAAATCACAATAGAATAGAGAAATAAATTAGGGGCAAGTCCTAAACAGACTTGGTAGAAGCTCCAAGCGTGTCCACGCACCTAGGCAGTGAGCTCCTACTCCATAACTACACATCAAATCTAGAAGCTAATGCCCACTAAGTAAATGATGCATCAAACTCATCTTGAATATCACACATACAATGCAATCATCATCTAACAATAGTCAAACAATTGTCAATGTAAAAATATCTCATACTATTCATCCCATTTTTATTATGTTTTTCTAAGTTACGTTGTAGTCAATTAGCATGCTTAAATTTAATTCACTTAATTAGATCACTAACTATTAATCAAATCATGCAAATCATCACTTGATTCACAATCAGACATTTATTAAAATAGTGGATCATTCATAGCATGTTATGCTAATAATTATAAATTTTAAATAATTAAATTGGATAAAAGTCTATACATAATTGTCAGTTACACGACGGCAGCGACTAGGCTATGGCTGGTTCGAGTAAGGATTGTGGGGAAGAGGGAAGGAAGAAAAAGAAGAAGTTGAGTGAGAAGGATGAATGGTGACAGTGTCAGAAGTGTGGAATATATAGATGTCAGGGTGAGATAAATGAATGGTCAAGTGAGAAAAATGAACGGTCAGTGAGAAAAACGAATGGTTGTCTCCTAATATAAAATTTGACTCAACTCCGACTCGAGTAAAAAAATAATACTAACTCGTAATAATTATAAAAATCCAAAGAACTAAGAAAACAAATCTCATAAAATATAATACACATCAATTGCATGCTCTATAACTAATAACCCACCCAAACTGAATGTAACGTGTCCTAATACATTATTCGGCCTAAAAATATTTCTACGATTTCATTAAAATAAAAAAAAAATCCGACATACTTGTATATATTCTGATAACTCATTCTGCTGCTATCTTACTAGCGTTATTATCATATTCTTGGGCACACATAACTCTCATGGTTCATAACACAAGACCGGTTTCGGCTCAGTACGCATGGGTTTTACAGATAACAGTCGAACTGACTTGTTCAGACTATAAAACCCTGACTCGAATCATGGGTTTTACACTTAAACCAACGAATGAACTAACCAGTTCATGATGACTCAAATGATAGGTTTTACAGATATAACTCAAACAATTGTGTTACTAGTGAACTACTTTAGAAACTTGGGCACTTGATACAACAATATATCTAAAGAAGGTATTTACAGACCCTCAAGACCATCTATACATTGCACATACTTCAAATACTTTCAATGTAACTTTTCAGATTTTAAGATTCTCTACACTCTTCAAATATATAAAATAAATTAATAAATTAGGCATAATTTTCAACACACTTCAGTTGCTACCAGTTGAGGCCTCACCACAATACTTGAATAATTTGTTCTTATAGAAGGATGTAGCTTTAAGTTCTTGGTACAGTGCTTGAAGAACAGACCTCCACCAAATCCATCCATGTCTCGTAAGTCTAAAGGGCATACCATGTGTTCTAGCATGACCTCAATATCATCGAACCACACAAGTGCAGCCTCTATGCCTCCAATGAAGAGACTACCTCCATTTTTAATTGAGCGGTCCACGTCCCATTTCGGTCATGGCATTCTGAGCTCTTTCCATGCTCAATTCCCTGCCTCAGAGTAGAGTACTCATCGTCGTCAAACCCTGTGGCTGGTTCACTGGGCCACCTGACATCATTGGGGGTGGAATGGTTACTGCCCGACCGCTAGAGGCATCACAAATAGTTCTACCAGTCTTGGCTGCACTAGGACCAGAAACTACTTTTCATGTTGTTCCTTTGATGCCTCAAGCTGTCGACTGGTGGTGCCTCAAACTAGAGCAGCGGCAAAGGCTAAACTTTCTCCTAATCAAGTGGGAGCAGAATGGTCTTATCCATCGACCTCTTCTGCATCCGAGCCATCAGTACTGCCATATCATGGATGGTCTAGAGAAGTACTCCCATGTCCTCCCAAGTCCGTTTCTTCTCCTCACCTAGTGACGGATCTCCTCATTCTGGGCACTATCACCTTTGTCAACATGGTGCTCATCTCAATTGTCCTCCATGTGCTCCTCTCTACACTCCAGTGCCACATCTGGAGGGGGCAAGGGGGGATGCCTGACTCAAGCATGCACCGGCGGTGGGGTCACCTCTCTGCCAGAACTCTAGACATGAGCAATCTGCTCAACTCCCACTAACACTACCATGACCCACACAAATATTGGTTAGCCAAAACCAAATATCACTGCCCATACAAACTGCCCTGCCAACAGCAAGGGAATGATGACAATCAGTAACTTACGGTATAAGGCAACAACAACAACAACAAGAAAGGGCAAACAGAAACGAAACAACAACAACAAGAAAACCAAAAAACAAGCATACCTCCCAATGTACACCGGAGATCACTCAACTAGGGATGTAGGTAACACACACCACAGATTCTCGTCTTAATTAGCCATGAATTGGGTCTGATACAAAAACTGTATCAGACCAGGGAGGATACACTCTGTTTCAGCCCACGGAGTGAACTAAATCGAATTAATAAATTCCAAGATACTAATTCATAACCATTAAAATGAAAAACTAACACAAGAAGGTCCTAACCACTCTAGGCGTCAAAAGACAGAATCCAAGGAAATCTAATGTGCAAACAATACCACAACGTATTCAAGGCACTTAGAGTTTGGCTTATGCAAATAAGACATCCTAGATGAGTCAAATTTACAAATGAGACTAAGTTTCTGGAAAAAATCCTATAAAGTCTCCCTTGTAAACAGGAGGATGGAAAAATGACACAACCTGTATAATTATCATTCAATCGCAAAACAAACACATAACAGTTTAAAATTACATTTAACATTCACAGAACCTTTTCCAAGGTGTTACACTATATTTCCAGATCATTTATAATACATTTAACACAGATTTCACATTCATTGGGTTGTGAGCTGGTTTTGCATGCCTAGATATTTATTTACCATTAGTTCCACAAGTAAGGGGTGTGGAGAAACCTTCACAAACCCAGTTAGACTTTACCCCAGAGTATTCCATATGCTAAACAGAGAAAATATAGTTAGGTACACAAAATCTAGTAATTGTCATTGTGTCATATCACGAGACACAAGCTAGCATGTGTCACAACACAAGTCTCTAGGCCACACGGTACTACATCACAACACATAAGTCAAATATAATGGGACACAAAGTACCCAAGAGACACAACATAATGACCAATAGTCCAATACCAACACATTGGCCCAGCATCCACCAGAGTCCTTGTGATCTATGCAACTACATTGGCTAGTATCAAACCTACTCACCTACATAATATAAGAATATGTGTCAACAATTGGAAGTACTAAGTCATGGGGAAAATCTCAATACTTTAAATAGATAAAGTAGTTATCCACGAGGAGCTGAAAAGAAACAGCAACTCCTCCATAACACATCGATTATAAGAAAAGGGTCAATAGGTTTAATCATAATCACTGATAATCCATACACATGGATTAGATAGTAGTTCACGGTAACATGCAAGTCATATGGCCAAAGGGCCTAACTAATAATCACTACAACACTAAGTGGCCCGTAGATACTCAAAGAAGGCAATAGGTCAAATACTGTTAAAATATACACTTCATATAGATAGAAATATAGTATCATATATATATAAGACCATCACCGAGCACCAAAGGTGGCAACTGACCGGGTCCCTCGGTGACGTCATGCATCTCATCCATATCGCTTGCAAGTCAAAATCAAAAAATGTAATATGTATATCGAGTCAAAGCATGGATATGTTATTTAGCTAAAGTATGACTTTGAAATTGATCTTATAATCTTTCGAAAATTCATCAAAGGATTTCATCCATGAGGTTTTATTAATACGAAAGATCAATTAAATGACCTAGGTAGTAGGATTCAATAAAACGTCACTAACTATGTTCTAGGATATAAATTAAATCACGTGACCCAAGCAAGCAGAAGAGAGTCCTAACAGACCTGAAAAGAGCTCTGTGCCCTACTACGGCAAGCCCGACTCTAAACGGAATATCATACTAATATCATACAATAAACTGGGCTAAAATTGAATATGTTAATAAACCATGTGCTAAAATTATAAACTTAATAGGTTAATAAACCATGTGCTAAAATTATGAGTGTGATGTCAATATATTAGGAATATCATCCGCGCTTAAACCCATGCAATTGAGATATCAAAGCATGTTAGCGTATCAAGGGTTCTGAAAACCTAAACTTGAGACATCTTAATATACTAAATAGTCACATAGTATCTGGATCATTATTAAAATAATATGGTCTGGTTGGTAAATTACTTGAAAACCCAAAGATTAAATCACCGAGTCGAATTAAAATCTAGACCTAGAAAGATGTCCCATCGGATAAATTTGATTGGCTCTAGCAGAGCGATTGAAATGTCGTAGTCACCCAATCTAACTATATAAATACTAACTTTTATCAATTAATTATTTTATCATTTAATAAATTAATTAATTTCATTATGAAATTAATTAAGATTGTTGTAGGATAGTTTTAAAATTAACACATGAAAAATAATTATTATGTTTCTTATTTAATTAATTAATAATTAGAACACTAACCGAGGTGACTCAAATGCGATTCAAATTTATAAAATTGAAATCTTTTTAGTGTTACAACCTTACTTAGATGATTTAGGTAGCATTTTACCCCAAAAAATCAACAAACTCATAAAAGTGTAAACTTTATATAATTAAATTTTTATAATGATCTAACATGGAAAATATATTTAATAATATACTAAAATAATCAAAATAATATGATTTCTATCAAGATCTGCATGAAACAATGCAATACATGCAAAATGACCAAAGAAAAGAGAAGAAAAGTGTATCCGAAGGAAGAAGCGGAGAAGGGGAAGAAAGGGGAGGGAAAAAAGGAGAAAAGGAGCAAGAAAAGGGGGAAAAGAGAGGGGAAATGGTGGAGAAGAAAGGGAGTGAGGGGGCCAAGGAGGAGTGGAGGAGAAGAGAAAAAGATGGGGAAAAAAAGAGGGGGCAGGTAAGGTTTTTGGAAAACCCTACCCCGTGGTGCTGGGCACACGCGGGGTGCATGCGTATGCACACCAGCGCCACGGCCTTGAGGCCCCAGCACGTAGTTGTGGGCACATGCGTGATGCTTGTGCATGCACACCTGCGCCATCACCCTGAGGCCTAAGCGCTGCTGCCCTGGGCCCCAAAAGTGGGCCAGAAAAAGAAAAATAAGAAAGAAGGGGAAAATGAAAGAAAATAAAGGGACTAGATAAAGAAGGTTTATGTGGCACAACTAAGGACTAGAAGATAGGAAGAGGATGCATGTGACACGGCTCTAACGAGACACGTAACCCTAGGCTACTTAAAACACTCGAAAAATTAACAATTATACGACTTGACAATTAGGGCCGACTAGATAATACTCAATGGTGAACACATCTAATGTCCAAGTCCACTACAACACACAAGGACCTACTTAGCGCTAACCTGATCAAATTGGATCGGCTAAATGCTAGCAAAATCGAACCAAATCTAAACCAATTTAAAAAACACTATACCAACGTATCGGATTTTACAATTAATGTTCATGAATATGGATCAATTAGTAGGTTTATGCAATTGAACCAGATTGTCTATAACAAAAATTGGTAAATGGCTCAAGCAAGAATTTTGACAGGGACTAATACAAAACATGAAGTAATCATTTCAAAAATTGTATTCATTCGTAATCAACCCAAGCGATCATTTACTTTACCAAGAAAACAATTCCCTATAAGTTTGTGCTTTGCAATGACTATTAATAAGAGCTAAAGGCAGACTTGGGATCATGTTGGAATATATTTGACAAAGCAAGTATTTACACGCGGCCAATTGTATGCTGCTGTATGAAGAGTCACTTCTTAATAATGATTGAAAATATTATTCCCACCCATAGTAGGAAATCACAGCCTCCAAGGAAAAAATGCTGTTTATGCTTAAATTTTATAAGGAAAAACAAGGAGCATGCCCACGCATCGGGTAGTTAAATTTATTAATTTTAAAATTTTAATTTTAATTTATATATATATATATATATATTTAAAATAAATGATCATATCTAGTAATTTTTTATATTTCAAGAAGAATTGATTATGTTAATACAATTTTGTTTTGAAGTAATGAAAATAACCTTGATATTTGCTATAGTTATATACTTGTAATTTTTAAAGCTAAATATATATGAAATAACAAATTTAGTATATTTTAGAAATTTAATTATTATTGTTTCTATGACTTCATGCTTTTACTTTTCCTTTTTCCGGTCATTTTTAAATTTCAATTCATGTTGTATTATAATGCAAACAAACATAAAGTATAACTCTATTCATGTCTCAATTGTTTTCTTTTTTTTTGTCTTTAGATTAAGTACATTTTTTGAAAATTTTCAAAAATAGTATTGTAATTAACTTGGCTGTTGATTTATATTTTATAATTATAAAATTTTAATTGTTAATATTGGCTAGCCAAGAGATTAAATTAATACATGACCTAATTTTCAATCATTATTTTTTTGGATATCACTTAAAATGAATTATGATAATAGTCTTAAATTTTAAAGGACAATTTATGGTACAATGTTACTTGGGTTAGTGAAATATTTTTCAGGTTTAATTCTGAAATAATTGTATTTTAAAAAACTGCATTGATATAACAATTGTTATTTTCGTAAGTTATCATTGCATATTTAGAATTATTATTTGGATTTAATGGTTGACCTAATTCCTGATGATAAATTTCAAATAAATTGATTATCATTTTAAAATTGAGGATAATTGCTTGTTACTCCTAAAGACGCCTCAAAAAAAAAACCTACGCAGGTTTAAACAAAATAAAATAAAAATAATAGCTAAAATTTATTGGCATAAAAGAAAGCAATACATATATATAAATACTTAAATATTAGCTGCGTCGCCATTAACAATTGAACAGCACGGAGTTCCCCATAAAAATGTGAACAAAGACACGTTTTGCGCCATTAGGAAGAATTAACGTGCTGATTTCCTATTGGGGACTCAAAAAAACTCATAATGTAAGGGGCGCATATGAAATGAATTCCCCAAGTCAACAATGAACCGCAACAAACACCCAAAGGACTCGCCTTACCTCATTCCTCGTCCATGACTCAATCATAACACTAACCTCTCAACCCGCTCAATATCCTCTTCCCTAGCTATTTCCTCATTACTCTCACTTTTTATTAACTTTTAGAAGGATATTTGGAGAAGCCTAAGCAAACAATGGAGGACCAAGCATCGGCTACCGTCCCCATTCCGGCCTCCGGTAATAAGGCTACAACCGCTACTCCAATTGACATGGGCCTTCTTCTTCTTAAGCTCGATCGAATTGAGGATCGGGTACGATAATTGTGACGCTTATCGGTTATTATGGGTAGTTAAAATCGTCCTGTAATGTTAGTACTTTGGTGCAACCTGGGCATTGAAGTGATAGCTTGTTGTGCATTTGGTGCAGCTCAAGCATTTGGAGGAGAAGCAACTAGTTTCCAACGACCGCCCCCGCCGCCAACCGGCAGTGGCCGCCCATGTCCAACTCAAGCAAGCACTCATCAGCCGTCTCCAAATGCTCGAGGGCCGGATCATGCAGGTTAATTATATCACTTGAATCTAATAATATATTTTTCTATAATATTTTTATGATAACATCACTCATGTTTCGAAACTGAATATCTAGACGTGCATCATCGAAGTTGTGCTCTTATGTTTCAATTTCAATTTTTTGTGTTCTTATCATATGCATTTCTACGTCATATACCCAATAATGCCTTTATCATGTATGGGGATCTGTGGTAGGCACGCATGCATGATGCATTCCTAGTAAGGTACGTGATCAAATGTCTTATGCTTATTTTAAAAATTTTATCTCGGCTTTTGCTTCTACATTATCTTGTATAAACCAATGTATGCCATGCTCATGTAATTTGCGTTTCAATCGATTAGTTGAGGAGGGCAATGGAAACTCCGACGAAGACGAACTTGGCGTCTAACGAGATAGTTGAGGTTCCTCTGCTGCAAGAGGGGGGTGTGGATGCTGCATCTGTGGAGAAAGCTGATAATCTAATTGACAAGAGGTTCTACAGAGGCTATCGTCGCCTGCCGCAAGCCCAGAAAACTAGTTTAACTGTAAGCGATGCATCCCTTGATAATTTGATCTTAATCATCTCAGAAATTGCCGTGCATGCCAACTGATTGCTGCTTGCATTGTTTAATTAATTCTATATAATGCGTTTGCCATTCTGTTGTTGAAGGCGAAGGACCCGAAACTAGGTCGAAAGAAGGGAGGCATGCATCGGAATGACAAGAGAGGCCATAACAAAACCCATGGCCGCCTCTATAGATGTTTTGCCATGGGATGCTAATTTGGACATTTTTTGCGTTCGTTGGCTAATTACCTGTTTTGGGAGTTGATAATCAGTTTCTATGTTTCTAGTACCTAGCTTTAGTTCTTTTTTTTGTCCACTTTGTCTCTTCGGTGGTTGGCGTAAGTTCTATGTTTCTAGTTCCAATACTATCATGAGGAAAATAAGGACAGTTATTCTGGTATTAAATTTTGTTTGTAGTTTTTTCATTAATCAAAGTTCAAGAATGCACTAATTTGTTGCACGCGAATCTCTGCAAACGACCTTTGAATGGGTTGAACATGTCAATTGTAATGACCAAATCCCTGGTCTTGGGTGTGCAAAGCAAGAAGGTCCGTGGCCAGAACATTGGTGTATTTCTTTACCTGTCACACATACAAGTTTAAAGTATATTCAAAGAACAAAAAAGAGAAAAGAAAATGCCACACATACAGTGCCTCGAAAAAAAGAAACGTCATCATAATCCATCCTTTCCAAATAATTAGGACCAAACAGAAATAAAACAAAAAATAATAACCAAGAAAGTACAAAAACACCTATGAGCTTTCGATTTAAAAACGTACATTCAACAGTTGAAGTAAATGGCCCCCTAAAGAAGGGACGCAGGAGAAGTCAATCTGCTCGCCTCAACACATTTCTTGCCAGTACGAAAAGAATAAACTGAGAAAAAATGGAGACAGAGCAAAAAGATCCCAAGCAATTTTAGAGAAACTGAGTGGGGAGAAGCCTGATCCAGCTTGTCAAACATTGGTCCATAAAAGATCATTCAGTGGCAAATAAACATTTTATTGCGATCCTCAAAAAATAAATAATTACGTGAAACTTCTTTTCCGTCGTGGGGCAACTTGATCCTTCGAATGTGATCAAGGTGAAGGCCAATATTACTTTGCTGCAGCATCTTGCATATGTCATAAACTCCATGTTCTCATAATGTCTGGGATCTTATACGTTTTCAGGAGATCATTGTCCCTAGCTCATTCAAAGGACTGAACATTTCATGTAAATTTTCTTTTGGTCTACACATGAGCACCGTATCATAATCCCCAAAGCAGAACATATAGGAAGTTTATCTCATCACAGAACCAGCTATTTCTACCAATTTCTCCCCAGCATGATTGACAACAAGTGCCATTGGAACATGCCCAATTGCCTTCTCTGTTTTTTCCTCCAAGTTCTCAAACCCATATGCTTCTTGAAGTTTTGCTGCTTCAGATTCCGCAGCTTCAACCTCTGTATGGAAGATAGCTGCCTCTTCAACTTCATTCAATTCAAGTGCTGCTGATTCCTCGGCTCTCGTGGCAGCTGCGATTAGATGTAGCATCTCAAATCGAGTTTGAGCTGCCTCCTTTTCCTCTAACAATATCAGTTCCTCATTCTTTCCAATTTCATTAACAATGCATTCTTTGTCATCCTCGATCTTCTTTATCTCTGATATGGCCATATCCAGTTTGTTTTGAATGTTCTCCTTCTCTATGCTTAATGCTTTCGCCTCAGCTGCTAGCTTTGCAGCTTCTTTGAAGTTTCTTGCTGCGGATGCAACCCTTTTCTCAATCTCTACCTCTGGCCCTCTTTTGTCAAGGAAATTCATCCGCTGCTTTGCAGAAGCAATTTCTTGTTGCATACTTGCACGTTTAAAGGATAAATCCTTCAAAGAATGTAATTATTTCAGGTTAGACTTCCAAAGAGTTTGTGTCTAGAGAGATCATATTCTGGTGGGAAATGGCTTTTGATTAATGCTCGATACACGCTTCTAGGGATATACCATTGCAAACATCCAGAAATTATCTTCTAAAAAATGCACTCATTTACCTTTTCTATGTGCCATTATCCATAACTATGTCCAATTAGCTGCTACCAAGCCAGAGGTACAATCACTTGGAGATAATAACATTGTCATCATCATCATCATCAACAACAACAGCAAGAACAACAACAACAACATCATCCACACCTTATTGTAGTTAGGCTAGAATTGACAGAAAGGATTAGTTGGGTAATTGAAAGAGATAAGTATAAGTAAAGAAGATAAGTTGACCATCCGAAATTGCACTAGCGTGTTTTCAATGATGTCAGAGTAAAGGAAAAATGAATCGCCAGATCCAACTCATGGATGTCAGAATCAATACCAATAATAAAATGTGGAATCTACCAAAGTTCAAATTTCATTCCTTAGAAGCGCCCTTACAATTACCAGAAGTCCAACTTTGTAGGCTAAATCCACTTCTGAAACTAGTAAAACTAATTACCATAATTGGAAAAGCCCAACAATATTGTAAAACCATCATAAAGGTCACTAACATTTTCTAAGCAAACCCCCAATTCGAGCTTCAAGATTTTGCACCAAGAATATATTTTTTTTGCATACAAATAGAAAATAGAAACCCAAGCAATTATAAATTCACAAGTTATCCAGAGATAAAAATACTGACTGTATATATAACAGCCAAAAAAACAGGTCTATGAAAAATGTAAGGTAATGGTATATATAAACACTGGCTAACCTGCAAAGTAGCTCTAGCAGCAGAAACCTTTTGTTGGATAAGTTGAACCTCCTCTGTCATTTTTTCAACAGACTCAGCCAATTGGATTTTGTCCTCCCTTGTTTTCAATATTGATGCAGATAGGCACTTTCTCAGCTCAGCATACTGAAAGTATGCTTTTGCTTCAGCCATAACCATACTTGCCAGCTCGTTAAGTTTCAATTTTTTCTCCTCCTCTGAAAAAAACAATTCTTCATATTTTCTCTTCATCATAAATAAAGCTTCAGTTTCAAGTTCAATCTGAGATAATTGTGACTGCAGCTCATCATGCTTCTTATTAATCACAGATTGAGCCTCTTGGGAACCATTCATCACAGCTAAAATCCTCTTTTCAACTTCTTCAATCATGCAATCATTTTCAACAATCTCCGCTTCCTTTTGTCTGACCAAAATAAGCAGTTTTTCCAGTTCTACAGACAGCATATCTCTTCTTTCAGTCAAGGCATCTTTCATTTTTCTGTCATCTTCAACTGATGCCTCCATTATTTCTTTCATTTTAAGATCTGCCTCTCTAATGAAATATGATTCAATATCCAATTCCATTTTCCTCCATTCCAATGATTCAGCTGATAACATCCAAGCTTCACTGTCCTTGGACGACAATTCATAGGCTTTACTAGAAATCAAATCAGCAGTATCAGCAGCATCCTGCATGAAGCAAAAAATAATACTGAAATACATAAATTAACATTAAAAAATATATTAAAAAAGATCACTGACCATGAAAGAAATCATTGTTCAAAAAGGATGTTGGGGAGAATTTTAGACCACACGATGTTTGTACACCAATTTTGTTTTAGATGAGAAAAGAAATTGATTATGCTAATTGGGAAGTGCATTTATCTTTTAACTACAGAAAGTCAGGGAATAGGATCCTAGGATTGACAGTACGTAATCCAAGTAAGAGGCCAAACTTAGTGCAAACAAAATGTAAATTCAACCGTTGCCCCCATCTCTCATTAGCAGTTTTTCATTACTAGAATTTCGGCCATTGTTCAGATAACAGAAGTAAATTTCATGTCATTTGCAATGTCATTAACTGCAGAGACATTTGTCATAAAGTTTATAGTTACTGCCACTTCAGGGGCAACGGCATATAATTTACAGTTTCTGAACTACCCCATTATAATTCTTTGCACAACTTCTTGAACCGAATCCTGTATAGGAAAGTTGTCATAATCACTTATTTTGGATCCATAATTTGAGTTAACAGCAGGAAGCTATAAAATAACTTACTCTGAACTGTAGACACCACCAATTTGCATGAGCAGGACATAAGCAAGAACCAAAAGATTTGCCCATACATTCAAGAATTATCATGAAAATTGGTGTTAACTCAAAAGGCCGACATGACTAATAGAGAAGCCGATATAGTTGTTTATTATAAAAAGCAACAACTCATTCCTGGCAACAACGTCAAATAAAGAGCAATTTAGAAATTCGAACCCATTGTTTGCATTCCCTAAGCTAATATAGAATTTTCTATCAATTCACTCATTGGCATAACTTATACATTACAAGGTCAAAGATCTACAAACTAATATTGTCTCTATGTTCCGATAATTAATAGAGAACCCCACATATTTGCTAATTAGAAAAAGCAACAATAATTCATCCATTGCAAGTTGCTACAACATCAAATACGAGCAATTAAGAAATTCGACCTCATCGTTTTCATTTCCTAAGCAGGGATGGAATTTGCTCTCAATTCAACTTATTGTCGTTACCCATAAATTACTAGCAACCAAAACACGATCAAAGTTCTACAATAGAAGCAGTTCACTATACCAACTTCCGCTCACCTTAGCAAATGCTTCCAACATTGCAGCACTCCCCGCCTCGGTCTCAATTTGCATCTCCAGAACACGCTGCATTTCCAAGTCAATGGAATCACACTTCTTCTCTGCATCTTTGTGAGCACCGAGAAACCCCAGCTTCTCTTGCTCAACCTCCAAAAGACTTTCACTCACTTTCTCCGCTCTCTCAAAATCCTCGGCCTCGCACGCCTCCTCCAGCTCCCTCTCCAGCTCCTTGAACTTCTCCGTCGCCGAATTCACATCCTCCAACGCCTTCCTCCGCCGCCTCGCCGCCTCCTTCCTCGCGGACGAAACAGACGCAGCCGTCCCGAGAATCTCCTCACGCTTCCTACATATACTCTCCTGAATTAAAATCAATCTTTCCTCCATTGAAAAGGAAGGAGACTCCTTTCCTCCTCCTCCTTCATCAGATTCAAGTACAACAATTGACTTTTCAATCCAACCATTATCAACAAGATTTGATTTTTCAATCCCACCGTCATCAACCTGGTGGTTAGTATCCGGGGCAAGATTCGATTTTTCATCGGTTTCGCCTTCGACATTTGATTTTTCAATCCGATCGAGATTGTATTTTTGGTCCATCTGGTCTTCAATCGGCGGCGGCAGTTGGGAGATGCCACCTGCATGGTTCGGATCGGAATCAGCAATCAGGTGATGATTCTTCGGATCTTGATCATGCCGCTCGTCATAATCCAGCCCCTCGTCCGCCACGGCACTCTCCCCATCGAAGGTTAAGGACCGGGGCAAAGAAGCGGGCACTCCATCTTCCCGAGCATCATCATCATGGCGGACGCCGCCGCCGTCGGAGCTCCGGGCGTAGCCGACCCGGACGGTGCCCCGCTTCTTCCTGCGGGTGCCGGGGCGAGGAGGGGGAGCGACGGCGCGGGAAAGGGAAGGAGAATGGGAAGAGAAAGGGGACGGGGAAGGGAGGGGTTGGTCTGGGGAGGTGATGGCGAGATCGGAGAAGAGGTTCTCGTCGAGAGGTTGGGAGAGGCGATGGTCGAAGTGGTCGGAGGTGGAGGTGAGGTCGTCGCCGAGGACGACCATGCCTTCGAAGAGGGATCCGAAGTCTTCTTCACCGCCGGCCATCACGCCGGCAGGAGACAATTCGACGGCGGCAAAACGAAACTTTCGTGTTGTGTCTACACTCTAGACTCTGTAGAAGGCGCCGCCAATTTTTTATTATTTTTTTAGTAGAGGAAGGGAGAAGTGCACATTTGTAAATTCGTATGTTGAATCGAGTATGAGAGTCATTAAAATTAATAAATATTAGTACATTTTTAAAGTTTATCATCAATTAATATTAATATTGAGCCTCCAAAATCTAGGTCGGACTTCATTGATATTTTTAGGGATTAAAGGGGTGGAAGATTATACAGTGGATATGAAAGAAGATAAATTTAAGGGTCTGGTTGGTTAGCCTGAAATTAGATGAAAGTAATGTAGAATTAGAGTTGAGAACATTTTCTTGTGCTTGGTTTAGACTCAAATTAGACCGGAGGAAATTTCAATTTTTTATTAAGTGGGGCTTATATAAAAATTTCTTTCTCAAAAATTTTTACGTCATTTTCTTATACCTAAAGGTCAGATTGAATTTTATAGGGCCCGAATTCCTCGACCTTCTTCCCTTCTTCCTCCTCCCTTCGCCACCCCTTGCCGGCCGCCACCTCTCTCCTATGCTGCCTCTTCGCTACCCTCTCCCCTTAGCTGTCCTCTCTCGCAAGCTACTCCTTCACCACCCTTTGTCGCCCTCTCCCCTTTGGCCGTCCTCTATCCACCTGGATCGTCGTCGATTCCACTGCCTTCATTCTCATCGTTGAATCTGGCACCACTCGGCACTGAAAGCTACTCCTAGAGGTTAGGGCCTTGAAGGTTGTCGTCATCAAGGCTAGGCAGGAGACTCTGTGTGCAGCGTCGACCTAACAATCTTTAAGGGCAAGGTATGCTGTTGTTGACTTGGTTTTTTTTAAAAAAAAAAATTCTTGATTTGTGAAAATCTTAAAGACTTAGAATTTGGCTTGGAATGATGATGATTCTTTCTTGGGTTGACCTATAATATGTTTATTTTGCGAGGAGGCAATTTGAGTTTGGTTCTTCTAAATTTTATTGGAGTTTCTTTTTTTTTTGTCTGCAATTTTTTTTTGGAAATATTTTGATGAGAAATATTTTTCAAAATCTAGTAAGTGTCTTCTTGTATTTTGTTATTAATTATCTTTTTGCATTACAAACATCTCATAAATAGAGTTAATAGCATTACAAACATCTCATAAATAGAGTTAATTGTGTGAGAAATTGTAATAATTAATGAAGTAGTTGGATGTTATGGTGAATTGGTGAAATCACGAGGGTATAAATATGTAATGAACTCCTTATGGAGAATCAATTAATTAAAAATATTTTCAAGTAAAATTTAGAATTATAGTTAGTTATTCGGTACGATAATCAATTTTATTTGATTACTGAAGTGGTTTTCTATTATATATAGGTAAGTTCCCTGACGTTAGTCGGCCTAGGTGCATGGATCAGGCGACTTAGTGGTGGTGGCAAGGGCCTGTGTTATGTTGTTTGTTTTATATAACATATTTTGTGGCTGATTATATGATGGGCATATGCCCTAACTATGTGAGCCTTGTATGATTTGGATGTATGCTATAATGGTTGTGCTATAAGCATATTTTATCGTTATATTATTATATTATTACTTCATAGCTACAATACTTTAGGGCAAGGCTAACCATCCTCTGCAAGGTATATAAGCCCTAGAGTCGTGAAACATGGCATAGAGCTAAGTTAGGTACATGAAAAGTATTTTGATGCAGTTGTTTGTGTGTTAGGGTAAACTGGGTGGAGGAGTATACGATTCACACCAGTTGAAGACCCACATGAAGTATGGGTATTAGGTTTTGATGCTCTAATACTTGATGATGCTGTATAATTTCTCTGACGCTTTAATTATTGCTCATGTTGGGTACGTAGAATAGGTTCTCATGACCCATATATCTTCATATATCTAATAAGAAGACTTAAATCAAACATTTGAACTAAATAGTAAGAATATAATAAACGCAACAGCATATAATGTAAAACTCGTAATTCGAGTCAAGGTTTTATAGTCTAAACCGATTGATTTGACCGTTATTTTCAGTCACGTCAATTTCAAAATATGTGTACTGACCCGAAGCCGATCTTGTGTTATGAACTATTAAAGTCATATGTGCCCAAGTATATGATGTAACGCTATTAAGACAACGGTAAAATGAGTTATAAGAATATATGAGAGCATGTTAGATTTTTCTTTATTTATTTTAATTAAATCGTAGAATTATTTTTAGGTCGAATAGCATAATAGGATATATTACGGGTAGTTTGGGTAAGTTATTAGTTATAAAGAATGTCATTAATGTGTATTATATTTTATAGAATTTATTTTCCTATTCTCTTGATTTTTAGAATTATTACGAATTAATATTATTTTTTACTTGAGTCGGAGATGAATCAAATTTTAATTACAAGATAACCATTCGTTTTTCTCACATGACCATTTGTTTTTCTCACGCTGGCAACTACACTATCACCATTCATCCTTCTCACCCAATGTAAAACCCACGATTCGAGTTAGGGTTTTATATTTAGAACCGGTCGGTTCGACCGTTATTTTCGAGTCGAGTATGTTTCAGAACACGTGTACTGAGCCGACGCCAGTCGCGTGTATGAGCTACGAGGGGTCATGTGTACCCAAGTATATGATGATAACGTCATGATTACAGCAGAAAAGAATGAGTTATCAGAATATATGAAAGTATGCACTCCAGTTTTTTTTTATTATGTAGTTTGATCGTAGAATTAGTTTTAGGCCGTTTACCGCGTTAGGACGCGTTACGGGCAGCTTGGGTAGGTTGATAGTTATAGAGCATGTCATTATGATCTTTTGGTGTTTATTTTATTTTATAGGATTTTTCCCGATTTTTCTAGATTTGTTTTAGATTTTATTACGAGTAAATAATTATTTTGACTCGAGACGGAGTCGAGTCAAGTTTTATTTACAAGTTTGCCACTCAAGTATATTTTCCTTACCCTCGACACCTCTTCCACCCAAAACCCTAGCCGCCCCACCATGCCGCGCCGCTGCCGCCGCTGTCGGTGCCGCCCGGCCGCCGACCGGCGTTGCTCCGCCCCACCACGCCGTCGCCGTGCCGCCCCGACCAGCCCCGGCCCTCTTCCGGCCGCCGCGACACTGGAAACGCCGCGGCTAGCGCCGCGCCCGCCCCGCGATTGCGTCGCCGATTCCGGCGCCGGCGACCGCCGCCGTCGCCGTCCAGTGGCCGCCTCGAGCCCCTCGACCTCCCAGCTACCTTTCCCGACCAGAACGCCGCCGATCGCCCTGGCCGGCCCGATTTAGCAAACCACCGCCGCCGCGACTGTTTTCTCCATTTTTCGGCGAGCCGCCGCCTCCGTCGGCCACGCCGACACCGCAGATCTGTCGGGCTCGTTGAGACGGTTCCAATGGTACCCTATACGGCCCCTATCCGGCCGATAGACGCCACCGGCAAATCTTGCCGGAAAACCGTCGGAAAGTTGCCGAAAAACCACTGAACCCGCCGGAAAACCACCTGATCTCGCCGGAAAACCGGAATTGGTGGAATTCGCTTGAATTCACCGGATCTTCCGTGGAGTTTACCCAGTCGAACCCGATCGAGCTTCGGACGCCGTGGAGCGCCGAATTCGAGGTTCGAGATGC
>JAVDBV010000688.1:0-16853 GCA_032619315.1 Piper longum
AGTTATAACCGAGTCGAGTCGAGTCAAACATGGCCTTGCTCAAGCTCGGCTCGTAGGATTCTAGTTCGAGTCGAGCATTTAAATATCGAATTTCGAGTCAAGTCAAACCGAGCCGAACACCAAATACTTACAAGCTGGCTCGCTCAATTAGCACCCCTAGTTATAGTGACAGTTTTTCCCTTCAAAAATTGATAGAAGAAATCAAGTACACACAAGGCTCAATGACCAGGATGCATGGCCCAAGCCCATCAAGTAAACAGCCCATTTCCCTCAACACGACTCGGGTATCGAGGAAAGGCGAAACTAAACAATGGCGTCGTCTCGGTTTTAGTCGGCAAAAAAAAAAAAACACAGTGCTCCTTCTTCGTCCCTTCCCATGCATGGCTCCTCTCCTCCGCAAATCCTCATCTCCCTCTTCTTCTCCATTCTGTCTCCTCTCGAGGTCCGTGGCTTTTTCGAATCTTGGTAGCCAAACAAAAGAAAGGCTTTCGGATCAGATGAACGCCGACGCTTCCTTCTTCCGGTATAAGCCGCCCTCTCTCCGAAATACTCAAAGAGCTCAACCGGAAGGCCCCGGATTCCTTCATCAAAACACGGGTGGAAGATGGGTTTTCGGTCAAGTATGTTCCTGGGTACGTGTCGCTCTCTACATCTCATCCTATCGGCTATCTTTTCTTTTTTTTTTTCTTTTTAAAGTCAGCTGATTGTGTTGTTTAGTGCTAGTTCCCCCTTTATGTTCCTCGTTGTAGCTGATTTGTTAAGCTAATAGTTTTGCCTTGTTGTGGTTACAGAGGGTGCTTTGTTTTGCCGGGGAAAAAATATCTTTGGGTGTTTTTATTTTGTTTAAGTGTATTGAATTCTGATTTTAGCTCATCTATTGTTTTATTCGGAGGCATATCATTAACCGGATAACGAATCTGCATGCTCCAGGTGCTGTAAATTCCCCATCCTTTTTTTGTTATGTAGTTCTGATTCGCGTTTGCCGTTATTTGTTCAGAAAAATAAAAATAGAAAAATTCCAAATTTTGTGTGTTATTTGTTCTTCCTTTGATATAGAATGGTCCGGTGAGGTTCGTAGCGTGATGTATTCCGCCGACGGAACGTCTGTTACTGTTGTGTACCGTTTGGCTCTGTATAGTGCAGATGCGGAGGTACCACATTTTACTCAAATTAAGCAGATTTTGCCCTAGCTCGCGCTCATCTAGCTCGTTGTAGCAATAGCTGCTAGGTTACCCCGCGATTTTTTGCTTATGGCTTTAGTTGATGGTATCACGTTCTGTTAAGCCTTGGTAATCATTTTGACCTTGGGATCAGCCCCAAGTTCCTGAGAACTCAAAAAATCAATAGCTATTGTATAAGATAATAAGGATACCAAATCCCAAAGACTATAGTTTTCTTATTTCATGCTAATTCTTGCTATTTGGTGGAATTATAAAACGATGTCATTCTTGTGTGATGGTGTGCTTGGTGACACACTTCTGCTATTTGCCACTTCATCCTCGTGAAATGCTTTTGAATTTTGGAATTGCTCCTGACCAAGATGTTTACAAGAAACTAAATTTATGACTTGGAAGTCAAATTACCATTCGTTCGAAGAAACATACTATTAATTTTGTGAAAACCAAGATAGTATAAGATACAGGCTGATTTCTGAACAATTTTATCTGTAACATGTGAAGGATAGGTTTGGGTTTTTGTCCATTGATAAGTTTTACCATTGACGATTATAAGTAAATTTTAACAAAACATTGACTTTTTAACAAACAAAATTTAGAAATCTGGATTTTTGTCCAAAATAGGGTTACAATTTCATGTATTTACGGAGGAGGAACAACCCAACAAACCTTTCGTTCCCGACTCCATGAAACATCTGTAGCCAACATAGGAAGTTCCATTTATGCCTGCTCCATTCCTACAGTAAACATGTTTCTCTTTTAACATAATTTTAGTTATCATGTCTTAACATTCTTTTTAGTATGAATTTTTATTAGCTTAAAAGATTTACTTTTTAACACATCTCTTATCTAATGATATCTCACGTTAATGTGTTTGTTCCTTAAATAAAAATTAAATTTTTACTTAGATAAATTACAATCGGGTTATCACAGTGTACAATGTATCTGTCTTGTTTAACACCAATTTCATTCAAAAATCTCTTCGTCTATAATATCTCCTTACAAGTTTCTGTAGCAGCAATAAATTTGGCTTTAGTTATGAATAATACAACATATTTTTGTAACCTAGACTGCCAAGATATAGCCTCATTAGCAAAATTAACAATAAACCCAGATGTTGACCTTCTTGTCTCCAAGTCACCTGTCATGTCTGCATCGGTGTAATCAACTAATAAAGATTTATCACTTTTAAAACACAAACATATTTTAGATGTACCTCTTAATGCCTCATTATTCATTTAATTGATTGCCAATGCTCTTTACTCGAATTTGTTAAATATCTGCTAACTGTTCCAACTATATATGCTATGACTAGTCTTGTATAAACCATAGTATATATCACACTACCGACTGCATAAGCATAAAGAACATTTGTTATTTCCTTCATCTTTGTTTCACTTAAATCACTTTTATTCAACTTGAAGTGACTCCCAAGTGGAATTCTAACTGGCTTTGCATCTTTCATGTTGAATTTTTCCAGTACCTTTCTATGTACCTTTCCTCTGACACCTAAAGCTTTCCAGCTGCCATGTCATGCCAAATAGACATTACTAAGATTTGCTCTGCTGATCCCAAATCCTTCATTGTAAAAGATTTATTCAAGTTCTTCTTTAAACTTGCAATTTTGGCCTCATTAAGTCCTACAATCAACATGTGATCCATATAAAGCACTAGAGTAATAAAGTCACCATCATCAAACTTCTTAATAAACACATAGTGATTAGAAATAAACTTTTTGTACCTATTATTTTCCATACAAGAATCAAACTTTTTGTACCATTGTCTAGGAGCTTGCTTCAAACCATACAAACTATTTTTCAGTCTGCACACTATTTGTTCATTTCTTTTGACTTTAAAACCCTCTGGTTGCTCCATGTATATAGTCTCTTCAAGATCACCATGAAGAAAGACCGTCTTCACATCTAACTGTTTAACTTCCAAATCCAAACTTGCAGCCAAAGCTAAAACAATTCTAATCAAAGACATTTTAATAATAAGAGAAAAAAAATCATTGAAATCAATAACTTTTTTATGCATGAAGCCCTTCACCACCAATTTTGCCTTGTACTTTAGTTGTGTATTGTTTTCTTCGTGTTTGATCCTGCATACCTATTTATTCTTCAATGTCGTCTTCCCCTTAGGAAGATCCACTAACTCATATGTGTGGTTATCATGCAAAGATTTTATCTCATCTTGCATTGCCTTCAACCACTTTTCTTTTTCTACATGAGCTTTTACCTCACTGAAATTTTATGGTTCTCCATATTCAGTGATTGTCATATATTCTGATGACGGATATCTTGTTGATGGAACTGGTTCACAAGCTGATCTCCTCACATTAGTTGGTTGCCCTTGATCAGAATCTACATGTTTGTGTCCAACATCAACAAACTCATTAGAAATATAATCTAACGCCACATCCTCACCCTCATCATCACTAGGTGGAGGAATAATTGTGTCATCCTGAACTGCCTCTTTACTGTTGAATATTCTTTTATCTTTTCCAAGCTTTCTTGAGATTTCTTTTGAGGAACTTTTTCCTTGTCAAAATCCTCAACTGTTTGATCCTCCCTGAAAACTACATCTATGCTTCAAATCAGTTTTCTATTCTTAGGATCCTAAAGTTTGTATCCAAACTTATCGTCACCATATCCCAGAAAAATACATTCAACGGCTCTAGAGTCAAGCTTAGTCCCTTGCTCCTTGGGCACATGTGCAAAGGCTTTACAACTAAAGACTATCAAATAAGAATAATTGATTTTTTTGTCACTCAAAACCCTTTCTGGTATGTCATTATCCAAAACATATATGGGAGATTCGTTGATCAAATAACAAGTTGTGCTCATGGTTTCACCCCAAAAGCTTTTAAGCAACTTAGCTGAAGACTACATACTTCTCACCCTTTCAGAGATTATCCTTTTCATTTTTTTAGTCATTCCATTATGCTGAGGAGTACAAGGAACTATCTTCTCATGCCTAATCTCATACTTGCTACAATATTTATTAAATTCAACATAACAATATTTACCATCATTATTACTTCTAACACATTTCAAAAGCTTACCGGTCTCTCTTTCAACCAATACATGAAAATTCTTAATGCCAAAAATATCACTTTTATTTTTTATGTCATAAGCCCACACCTTCCTAGAAGTATCATTAATAAAAGTGACAAAATAAATAGAACCACCAAGATATTTTACCTTCATAGGCCCTCACACATCATTATGTACCAACTCAAGAACTTCTGACTTCTTCGTACTTGTGCTTGCAAAGGATGTCTTACGTTATTTCTCGACCAAATAATGGTCACAAGGACTAATTTTAATATCTTTGACCTTGGGAAGGAGATTCAGCTTCTTCATTGTATATAGTCCCTTCTCACTCATGTGTCCCAATCAATGGTGCCACAAATCAGCAGTGAAATCAAATGAGGAGATATTAACTTCCCTTCGAACTAGACTCGTCTTAGTCTTGTACAAACTACAATACTTCTTTAGCAACAACAAGTGAACCTTTAACAAGTTTCCACACTCCTTGTAAAAATTGTAAACCAAATCTATCATCATCAAGTACTCTAGTTGATTACAAAATCATCTTCAAATCTGGAATATATCTAACATTTTTAAGCACCAATCTGTAACCTATGGTTGTTACGATATGCACATCTCTAAGTCCCACAATTTTAGAAGTATTATTATTTATCATCTTCAGTATACCCAAATCTGAAGATTGATAGGTAATAAAGAAATTTCTACTTAAAGTTGCATGGAACGATGCTCCTGAAGTAACTACCCAACTAGTATCACAATCAGCCGTCAAACAATTATTCTCACAATCAGAAAGAATCACCATGTCATCATGTACAACATTAGTATTCTATTCTCCTTGAGTTTCCAACAATCTTTTTTTATATAACCTATCTTGTCATAATAATAACATTGTACTTCGTAGATTTAGACCTTCCTTGATTGTCGTCCTTTTTGTTTATATCTCTATTTCTTGATCCACCTTTTGCCTCTTCTGACACTAATGCATGAGACCTTGTAGTTGGTAGGAATTTTCTTCTCACCTCTTCATTCATTAAACTACTTGTTACCATGTTCATTGTGAGTTTTCTACCCAAAGCAACATTGCTCAAAAAGATCACTAATATTTCCCAACTTTTTGGAAAAGTGTTGAGGAGTAGGATAGCTTATCATTCTTCATCTAGAGTCATCTACATCTTGACAAGTTGAGTAATAATATTCTTCATTTCATTGATATACTCACTTATATCACTTCCATCTTTATACCTCAAGTTCACTAATTTCCTTGTAAAAAGTGTCTTGTTGCTAGCAGTATTCTTCTCATAACTTCTTTGAGTTTATCCCATATTGTTTTTTAGGATGTCAATTTAGAAACATGATACACCACTTCATCTACGCGTTGTCTTAAACAAGACACAGCCTTCCTATCCAACTTATTTCAATCTTTATCAGTCACCTCTGCAGGTTTCTGATTTGTGATAAGTTCAAACAAATCCTTGAAATATAAATGATTAATTATTTTTCCTATCTAATAGTGCCAATTACTCGGCCCTTTAAGAGATATCATCTTAACATGTTTCTCATTAGTCATCTTGTTAAAATATAAATCACAAACACACCAACTAGGCTCTTAAAAATTTTGTCGAACACCTAGAGGGTAATAAATATCCACAAATAAAAATTTGCTACTTACAAATCAACCAGGCTCTGATACCACTTGTTAGGAGTAAACACACAAACTAAATACAAATCCCATATTTTAACACATAAAGATAAGAAGTCTCAAACAAATAGAGAGATCAAACAAACAAATTTTACGTGGAAAACCCCAAATTTGGGAAAAAAACCACGAGGCAAACGGATAGATCAAATCATTATATTACAAGTTTGATACATAACAAATTCAGAGGAGAACAAACTCCCCAAAATCAATTTAGTATACTTTCTACAAAGTTGGTATATAATCGTTGAAGATAATAAAAAAAGAATATTACAGATTAAGAACTTGGTCAAGTTACCATTGGTTATTACAAGTTAATTTCAACAAAATATTCACCTTTCTTCAATCCACATAATTTTTTTTTCTTTTTGAAGCAGTAATTTTTCTCCAAAATCAGAAAATCAAAGAAGAAAAACGTCGTACGTTACTTTTATTCTTTTCAACAAACAAAATCTATAAATTTGAATTTTTGCCTAAAATGAGGTTATAATTTCATATATTTATAAAGGTGGGATAACGCAACAATTTGTGTTATAGCTTTTTGTCTACAAACATTGTGCACAAAGGTTCAACTCGCATGCTTGTTGTTACAGTCCTTAAGTATGAAAATATGATCTGACATTTGCTCTGGTAAAGGTATGGGACTATTAATGTAATAGACAATTTTCTTTTTTCTTTTGTGATGTATATAGGCTTTATAAGCTTTTCAAGGGGGAAGACAACAATTTTGACTTGATTTTCCTTCAATGTGGATAGATTTATCGTGAATCTAGCGGAGCTGAGTCTACTGACGACACAGGCTACGGAGATCCTGTGCAGAAGGCTGAAGCAATGGCTTTCCATCGACCATTTTCACGCCTTGGACTTGTCCTTCTTCTCTATCAAGGAGATATGGTCTAGAGCCGAGTACATGGTGACCAGCCCTTTTGTTTTGGTGTCTGTACCATGTACTTGCCTCCTTGAATCTATCGTCTTCCAGGTGTGTCGGCTTATTGTCACAGTTTTGAATCTATCGTTGTTTTGTGAACGTTCTCAAGAGGGTGTTGAACCAAGTACCTGGAGGTAAGGTCTACCACCCTTTGGACATTGTAAGAGTTATTAACCTCGCGTACAAGTGCAACTTTTAGTTACCCCTTGAATGTATAAGGTAGAGTGTTAACGTTCCTAGGGTGCTATGGAAATTCAAAAGTGTCATGGCCTGCGAAATGATGTTATTGTGTTCCCTGAGTATTATCTGCTATGATAATGTCTTTTAATTTATGATAAACTCAAATGTGTACTTATGATCAAGTATAACTTAGTTTGTATGCATCCCGCACTTGATTAAGTACCATGTTTATAACTTATATAACATGCATTCCATCTAAACCTTGTTAATTAAAGGTTTAGAGAAACTTTAAGGTTTTTAATTTAAGGTTTAGAGAAACTTTAAGGTTTATGATTAAGTACCATGTTAGGTGCACTTGAATTTGTGATTAAGAAACTTATATAACATGCATTCCATAATTGACACTTCCAGATTAAATTCAAATGTGTTTTTGCAACATGATCTCGTGTCGATTGGAAATCAGAAGCTCGCTATATTGTGGATCACAAATTTTTTTTTTCTGATCGAGTAATTTTACATCGTTTTGGGCTTTGATGCACTAACATATTTCTTAGAACAGGAAAAATGGAATGGCAGGGGAAGCTAGGCCGGGCCGACAATGTCACAGCCAGAGCTGGTCCCTTTAATGTCACCTGCAGCAGCCATGGGCATAGTTAGCAGGCCCCTTTTCTGGCCTGCACAAACCACGGCCTTGTGTTCTCCACTTGGCCAGCTGTGTTCTCCATCTATCTCTGCAATTTCTTCTTTCTTCGCCATCCATCTCAATTTTTCTTGCCCCATTGAGCGTGCCGGTGCCAGGTCCTCCTCTCTCTCTCTCTCTCTCTCTCTCTCTCTCTCTCTCTCTCTGTCTCTCTATCCCTCCTCAATCGTGCATGTAAGGGGAAAAATAAACCCGGTTCTGAATGATGGCTCTTCCAACTGCCATCTCATGCCAGCCAATCACCACCGGCTTTTCTCAAAGTTTTGCCAGCTATTGCCCTCCATCCAGATTCTCTATGACCACCTTACCCTTCCTACTACCGTAGAAATTTGAGAGTAGTTTAGAAGATGTATGTGAACTGTATGAAATAAGATTGCTTACCCCCTAAACAAATTAGTCTTGACTGCATCGGCAGTTGGTACGAAAAAAGGGGTAGGGAGGGGCCAATTTAGATAGAAGAGGAATTTGGGCGGGGGGGGGAATGACCATGTTACTCATGGTTGCAGTGAAGGTCTGCCTTCTTCATTTCCGGTCAATGACCTAGTTAGAACACAGCTGTAAGTCCTTTTAATTTTAATTTTCTATGATTAAAAAAGCAGCTAATTGTTTTTTTGTCTTCTAAAAGATATTTGCTTCATCAGAGTCTCTGCCATGAACTGACAGCATCAACTGGGAATTCTTTGGCTTTAATCTGCCACCCCCACTTCTTTTGACGTGAATATCGGAAAAACCACCATGCCGAGTTATTTATTCGGTATTCGGTATTACCACTTCCAACTTCCCCTGCTCAGAATTCACTTATCCTTCCTTAATCACATCCACATGGCCGTCAGTAGTGTTTCGAATTTTTTTCAAAACACACTACCCGAGTGAATTGGACGGGAGTTAAAAGGAATCTGCATGCATAGTAGGGGAATTGCTGGCACGTCGTCTCTGGTTTGGTCTGCATTTCTCTCCACAGGATCATAGTCAATTTATCGCGTAAATGTTCTTTTTTATATGGCGATAGTTCATTATATATGCATTGCCAATAACACCAATTATAGTGGTAAAATAATGCACCCATTAATTGGCCAACTTTAATAGAAATCTGTTCCAACGCCAATGTTTTTATTGTCTTTCTAAATTAAACATCTTGTTTTTCTTACGTTAAATCTGTTTTTATTGGAAATAACTAGAATGAAAGTTCATAGATCCACCAATGGATCGTTAATAGTCATGAGAAATATCAAGAACTCGCAGCTAATATCATGCACGACCCAATGGCAAAAATAGCGGCCTCATTCACAACTGTGCGTCATATTAACGAGAGAAACGGCATTATCATGAAGCCTTCAATTCGTTCTGTAATTATAATGCATCAAGATGACTAGATGCTTCCTGCCTTCATCACTGGTCTCCCATTTTGGGGCACGGATGATGATATACGCCTGGAATTGAAGGTTGTGTAACAATCAAGAACATTTCGCATGATAAGCGTGCACTCAATTTTGGTCCCCTTTGCCTCTTGAAATTGATCTTGCATCGTTCGTATAAACACATATTAGTTACTAGGGGCATAGCACAAGTTGAGGATTCTAAACAAGTAATATTGCATGCTCATTATTTATTTTTTCAACTGGTAAATCCACTTTCCCTTCTTCATGTATATACAATGCTCCTTAAGAAATTGGTATGATACCCATTAAGTAGGCACCCACTCCTGGGACAAGATAAGTTCGAAGGAATAAAGAATGTTTATTTATAGCCTCTTAATCTTGTTTAAATCTAATTTGGTTGAGAGCGTAGATGCAGGAGAATGACACAAATCACAAGTTTGCATATGATAAGACTCGCTAAGCGACCCGGTCTGCTGGTTAGTTGGGTAGTTGTTTAATTTGTCCCGTCTTGTTGGTTGTGGAAAGGGACCGACAGACGTTCCTTGCACCAAGAACATTGCAGCTCCTAATTGGTAACTTATTAAGCTTCTTAATCTAATTATAATCTTAATTAGGTAAAGAAATATTCTCTCGACGGGGAAAAACAATTTTAGCCGCTCTCAACCGAACCACCCTTTAAATCCTAGTTTTCTGTCAGCTACCACGTTGTTATTATTTTTTTTGAAACCCTATCTAGCCGTGTGCTCTAAAACTTCCCAACGACCAGAACACCTTTTTGGTGGTAGAAGAAAAGTACCCTTAACGACAACCATGTCCGCCAATTGGGTCAGGAAATTCCGAAGATCGCCGCCTCTATCCACCCAAGGTTCCTAGTTTGGCCCACGAGTAAGAAGCAAACCATTTTTGACTTCTGTAGAACAATAATAAACGTTGGCAGTTACAGAACACACATGAAGTTTCAGGTTTGCAGCTAAAGAAAAGCCTAAGTTGATCCGAATTGCAAACTCGCAATTTTTGTTTATTGTAGTCAGTTGTACTTATATTATCACCTTGTGGCTTGTAGCTGACACAGACCACGAATTAGAACAGAACTGATCATTTAGAAGGTTTTTGTGCAGTACTCTTAGGCAACTTAGGGAGCCATATGTAATGAGCTCCGACCTACTGTTAATGTTCACACATAAATATACTAAATGAGAACATATAAAGATTTTAATGCTTGCTTATATTTAATGTGAATACTTACATGCTTTTAGACAAACTAAATAAGCATGTTTACCACGGCCTATTAAAGTGCGACGTATTTTGTTACGTTTAGATGAAGCATGCACGAACAGAGAGATTAATTGGCTGCTGTGATGAAAGTAATGGTCCACTCTCTAGGAGTGTACCCCGTTCCGTTTTTGCCACTCCCGACGTCTTTCCTCCCATCCGTCCAGTACATTCAACATCTCGGGCATTTTGGTAGTTGCGAAGGCCTTGCAAGGGCAGCAACGTCAGGGGCGCCCCCACAATTGGTATATTTCATATTCAATCGCATGCCCACCATCACAATAATTGCGACGAACGCATTATTATAGATTATAATAAAGAGCATAGGCCTTGATGTAGTATATAATTGTTGTGTCTTGTGGTCGTCATCCTTTCCTGTTTTCCCTCCTTCGGTGCTTTCCTTCCCTCCTCCCTCTCATCCTTTTTCTCATCTCTCTGCAGTTCATCAGGTGACACAGATCTTCAATCCCTTCCCTCCTTAGCTTTGTTCATACCACCACCATTACCTCTGAAACAGGTCTGCCAAACAGATCCTACCAGCTTCGTTTGAAAAGTTTTGTGGGTTTTCTACGACAAGATCTAGTTGCTGACTTTGGGAGGAAGCTGTAGGATTTAGAGCTTATCTAGCTTGAGTACACAGTTTAGATCGGTTTCAACAAGAGGCCAGCAGAGATGACTCCAGCTAACATGGCAGGTCAGTTTGGTGATACCACCTACACTAAGGTGTTTGTGGGTGGGCTGGCTTGGGAGACCCAGAGGGAAACCATGAGGAAGTACTTTGAGCCTTTTGGTGAGATATTGGAGGCAGTTGTTATCACTGACAAAAACACTGGGAGATCCAAAGGCTATGGTTTTGTAAGTACATATATACTCACATATTATCTTCTTCCCCTTGCAAAATATTGATCTTTGTTATTTATTTCGTTACTAAGTCGATACAGATGAATCACTTTTGTTGGCTTTCTTTACCTTTTTTGTGTTGTTTAATTTATTGTTGATAATCTTAGCCCGAACGTGCAATCTTCTTTCTTTTTTTTTTTTGGGTATTTGGCTGCTTATGAAGGATGGATGGGTGGTGATAGTCTAATGGCTTGGGTGAATAATTTGTAGTTCATGAAATAATTTATGTAATTGCTATATGACTAGCTCTTCTTCAATCTATTCTGATGTTTATTTGGATATATATTGCAGGTGACCTTTAAGGAACCAGACGCCGCTATGAAAGCATGTGTTGATGCAACTCCAGTGATTGATGGAAGGAGGGCCAATTGCAACTTGGCTTCTCTGGGCGTGCAAAGGTCCAGGCCAACAACTCCTCAACATGGTAACTGCAGATATTTGATCAACCCAACCCTATATTGGTCCTTTTCATTCTTATAATTCTCATCTTGCTAGCTATTAATTTTTGTTCGCTTTAATTTTAGTGTATCATTTCTTCCACATCTTTTTTAAAACTTTTTTGCGCACTGTTTTCCTTTAAATGCTGGCTGGATCATTAATGCCAGCCAGATACGTTGATTTATGAAGTGGGCGTATGGATATACTAAGTTAAGCTATTCTGGTTGATAAAATCAAGATAAACAATGAGAGTGCCCTACATGCCCATCACATAACTAGTACAGATTGCTTTAAAAAAGAAACTGCAGCTCTAAGTTTCTTTTTCTCTGTGTGGTATCAAGCGGGCAGCATAAACTAGCTAGCTAGCCACTTCTGGATGATAATACATGGCATGCCATGAACATTATTTTCGTCTCTCGAAAGTGTGGGACATGTATCTTAACTTCAACGCTTTCTTCAATCATCAGTGGTTTTTTTTATACTATATAATTATGAATGCATTCATCAAGAACGAGATATATATTCACTCAAATACTTTTTGTATCAAGATCAGCATAAATACTCTCAATTAGTACACTACCGATATTAGTTAGCTAAAGATTGCCATTGTTTGTTGGAGCTATTTATTTATATAATCAATATGACCCGAGTGTTCATTTCGCTGCGTACAATACCAAGCTGTAATTCCATCTCAAACGTGGTATGTTGTGTTGATCATCTACAGGTGGGCCCAGGAACCTTCGGATGATGAACTCTTTCCACACTTCGGGTCTCCAAGGAGGGTTTGGTACTGCTTACCCTACAGCGGCTACCTTCCCTCATTATGCCATCCAACAAGGAATTCCTTACAATGTTTACGGGTACTTGATTGACAAATTACCTCTCCTCATTTTCAATTCAGATCAGTGTATATTTGTATGCCGTATATTTTCCATGCATAAAACTACAAAGCGAAGGTAGTATTAATTCTGCGTATGTGTGTAATAATACTTATACGTAGAGACAAGTTGACGAAAGGGGCACGTGCATTGCGAATGCATGAAACATGCACATGCACTCGCAGGTGATCGGGTTCTCCGCTTCATGTGCTCTGCAGGAAAAAGGGCAGCCATGCCATCCAACATCAATCATCCACACCATGTGCACACATGAGACAAGCTCATGCATGATGGTAGGATGCACATGGTATGCATGGCAGTACACATGCCATGCGATCATAGTTGTGGCTTGGGAACTTGGAATCTTCTATTTATTTAACTCTTGCCCTTGATTATGAAACATACAATTCAGACATCCATGCATGCAGTCATCATGCATACATTGACACATACTAAATATTTACTAATCCAAAAGTGTTTGCGATCTTGTTTGTTGGAGCAGATACTCTTCCTACTCTCAGGACTACACTTACCCAACGGTACGTGTTCAAATCATGATCTAGGCTGGCGTTGATTACTCTTTATATCTCACATATATTGACGTAATTAATTATCTAATGAAAATTATTTGCACTTACTTACAGAACTTCTATAACATATACGGGGGGAGCCAATACCCGGCAGTGTACGGGGGAGGGGCGACGGGGATGGTGACGGGCACCGGCCCTTTCTACCCTTACTTCCAGTTCGGCGGCCATGGTGGCGGTGGCAGCAATGGCAGCTACCCGACCGGGCAGGGGTACAGTACGGTGCAGTATCCACACTTGTTCCAGTATTCGGCAGCACTCACCTCCACCTCCTTCCCACAGCACTATGGTGGGCCTGTCTCTTTTGCTCCTACTCCGGCAGTGCCAGCAGGTTTGCACTTTCCTCACCCACTTTCTTCAAAGCTGCTCTTCCCATTCATGTGACTTTAACCTTCTTTCTTTCTTTTTCTTTCTATGGTTTCTTTGTTTTTTCATTTCTGTTGTGGTTCTTTAATATTTCGAGTTTTTGTTGCTGTCACTGACTGGTGCTAATACCCATAACAGTGTCTTTTGCATTACAACAGGCGTGAGCATGGCCCTCACTGCTCCTTCAGCTCTCCAGTACGCACAGTATCCCAGTCCCTTCACTCTCCTCCCACCTCCCCACTTCACTACTCCTGCTCCTCTTCCTGAGCAGCCTTCTTCCTGACCATGGTTCTTTTGATCTGTTCCAATATCCGTGTCTCTCTGCTAGCTGCACTCGAGTCTCTTCGCGTTTCAAAAGTTCGAGGGGTGGACAGTGGAAGTCTTCCCTCCCTCTTTTGGCCAACTTGCCCTAGGATGGGCTCAATTCTTGATTTGGGGAAAGGAACCTCCAAATTAAACTGACTTTTTTTTTTCCTCTTATAACTAATTGAGTCTAGTCGACGGTTAAAAGTCTCATCTCATTAGTAAGCCAGTAAATTGCATTCATTTTGTTGGGATTAACATTCATAGGTGGCCAGGGAGAGCTACCTTAGTCCGTGGGGTCAAATATTTCTTTTTATTTTATAACCACCATTCTTAGTCATTTGCATGAGCTAAGTATCAACCAAAATAAATTAACTTTCTAATTAGCCCATGGAGGGCAGGAAATTAAGTAAAGTTAGCCAAACATTTCCTTGACATGGTTGATGGCATGCAAAGATATTTGTATATCCAGACCGCTCTGCTTACTACTCTGCAAGCCTGATCGTGCCCCTTGCTAAATTCAAAACCTCAACTTGACAACAGTCACGAGGTGAATTGACCAGATTAGTTGTCAGACATGAATATGTCGTACTACTAATGCTCAGAAATGGAGAAGTGACTTTTCATGACTGAATGGGAGCCTTCGGTTGTAATCAACCGCTACTTATCAACAGTCTAAATGTTGTAACCATTACATTACCCCCAGGCAAAGGGCGATGGGAAACTAACGTTGTTTAATATACATATATCCATGTACATTTTACCTTGCTTGACTTTGGAAAGGTTAAGCCAGAAACAGTCAAAGAGGCGGCCAGTAATGCTTGTTTTGTGGCATGAGGTCCTCACTAACCTTAGGAAAAACTACATATATGGTCTGGAGTTCAACCTAGTCATGTTAGGTTAAATCTCTTTTTAACTCCAAAATAGGTGGAAGCAATCCTAGGAAAATGTTTTTGGCCTCTTGGGTTCTTTCACTCTCAATTTCAGTCCTCTTCAATCTTCACCATGCCATGGTCGGGACCAAGTGCGCTCTTGTTCTGTCTATTCCTGCACGCCATTTCCCCTCTAGCTCCGCATTCACAGCTACTTCAATGGTATGACTGCTATCAAGGACATTTACTATATATATGAACTTTCTGTTATTATCTATTAATATAATTCTGTCTGGGTTTGTAATAATGTAGGAGCTACTGTTTACCGTTTATGAGACTTATTAATGTGACTCTATGAATGCCACTTGATCAATGGTCTTAGAAACATATTTAGGTCGCCGATATAATGTTTATATAATCTTTGATTTCATTATAAGTTGTTTACATAATAGTACTCGTAATATTTACTTATGATTCGCGTCTTATATATGCTTATTGTCCTTGATTGTATGCAGCTGCTCCCACTCGTTATTATTATAGTTTTTTTCGCCTGGTAGCCCTGATGCGGACCATGCGATAATGCAATTTAAAAGGATAAAACTGCAATAGAAAATAGCAAAATAGGTTTTTTGATTTGTGGTAAGAAAAAATAAAAAATGAAAGAGGATAGAGTCCATATGAAGAAGTAGAAGGTAAAAGGAGATGAAGACGGCCTACAACCTCAATAATTTATTAATTAATCGTCAACTTACATACAATGAAGGGTAACCAAGGTATACTAATGAAAACCCTAATATTTAAGTGACTACCTAAATTAGTACTCCAACAGATGTTTGACGGCAGGTCAGTTTCTTTCATTTTGTTCATGTGTAAACATGGACATACGTATAAACGTTGTATAACATTGAGTGATTACATGGTAGTTGCCAATCGAAAAAATTCAAGATAAAGGGATCCTAGGAAAGCTATATATGAAAGCTCAAACGAAAAAACATATGAATTATGATCATGATTTTTTGAAGTGTGTGTATTAAAGATAGTTTGATGAGTTTTTAATTTGTTGTATTTTGACCTGGAGTGTTGACAACATTCGTTCTTTGATTTGTAGAGGTTGTTACAAATACAGTATTTGCTCGACAAAATATATTCCATTCTTCAACTTAACTTCATTTAGAACTGATCTTTCAACCCTAATACACAATTGTTAATCTCTGGCGGCTCAATGAGTCCATATTAGGTCCTCAGCAACCAGCAATGTCCACCAAACTGGATCTCATATTTACTCATTGTTTCTGTTTGTTGTAGAAATAAAACATCTTGGCCAAGGCATGCTGCCATTATCTTTTTCTTTTTCTCTTAAAAAGAAAAAAGAAAACAAGTTAAACCAAACCTGTGCATAGCCATCCAAATAACAACTTGCCAAATAAGTCTTACGAAGATCATCCACACGAAGCAAAAGAGAAATCTTTTTATTTGCATCTGCTTTATTCAAATCAAGATCAAATGAGATAAAAAACTATCATAATTGCGAAAATCAAAACTAAAATATTTGGGTAAATTATGAAAAGGTCTAACAAGAATCGACAAATGTATTCGATTAAAAATTAGGATTAGAGATGTTTACCCACATATCAGGTTGAACTTGAGTTAAACAAAGCAAACTGCCATCCTTATGCGCTGTTGGGTTTGTTAGCAGCTACAATAAATTTTCATTTGCCTTCACAAAGTGCAGTGCATTCGTCAAAAAAAATAAAACCTTTGCCTTTACCAGGCATTTTATAAGTCCTCGTAATAAGTATCAACACCCTCAACAGATAATGAATAGGCTACAAAGAAAGTTAGGCTCATACGAAATGCCTACTGTTACAGCCCTAATTCATGGGTGTCACCGAGTGCTAGGATTTAGGTGTTGATCCTAGCATTTCAACGTCCATGAGGGGTAGCGGTGGCTATTCGAGTGGTGGAAACAACATGCCAAGTCTGATCCATGTTACTGTTGCAGGTAACAAAACCATAGTGCACGATCGAGTGTCGAGTAACGACCGATCATCTCGACCGAGCGTGACCGCGCATGACCGAACGGGACGCATCGAGCATACCGATCTGATGACCGATCATGGGTTGAG
>JAVDBV010000689.1:0-24381 GCA_032619315.1 Piper longum
CACATGGCCAACTCTGCGGGGTCGTGCCGGCGGTCCCCAGTCTTAGCCACGCACCGCTCGTGATACTAAACCGTTCGCATATGTACATGCTTGAAAAATTTAAAAAAAAAAAAATCACGCACGATATCTTATTTGTTTAAACTAAATATTTTTTATGTAAAAAATCAATATTTTTTTCATAAATTTATACTTGAAAAGTTTTATAAATTTTCTATTTATATCTTACTTTTCAAATATATCCTAAGTAAATTAAACTCTCCTAAGGTAAATATTATTTAGTTTTTACTCTCTAAAAGTAGTTGTCGCGTTGTTGTAAAAATCAAAATCGGTGATTGAATTAGATTTTAAAATATTTTTAATCGAATTGGTTCATTTCTTATTTTGAATCGATAATATTATTAAAATTGCATATATATTTGTATAAAAATTAATTTATAGAGAATAAAAAAATTAAAATAAAAATAATATTGAAATAAATAATTTTATCAAGTTATAGTTTATTATAAAATAAAATATTTTTTACCAAGTTTTATAAAATTTGAGGTATTAAATATCATAAATAGAGATAAAAATATGAGTAAAAAGAAGATTATAAATTGATTTCTCTTGTATTTTACAAATATTATATATTTATTTATTATATAACTACAAAATATTAAAAGATACAAACTTCATAATAATAATGATTTATGTATCGTTTATGAATCGGTTAAAACCGGCTTCCATCTAGTTAAAACCGAGTCTCGTAACAATAAGTTGTAGTTATTTATTGGATATTTATTTCAATTACACTATTTTCTGAGTGGATTAAAATTTTCCATATTATCATTTAGTTTTTTATTTTTAATAGTTTGAGCTGTAATAAAAAAAATATACTTATTAAATCGTCTAACGCGTGTGCAGATAACAATAAAACAAAGCATGAGTGATGATAAAACCCATCGCTGCTTTTTTCTAGTGATTCAATGGCGGACGCGGGTGGTGGATGCCGGACAAAGACGTAAATGGCCGAAGAGATGGCAGACGCCAGACTGCTGCCGGTCGTGGAGATCTGGATGGCCCGGCCCGCTCCTTGCCAGGCGCCCCTTTGGACAGCGTTGCGCAGCGGGCAGTTGGTATTGGCGCCAACACTCATGCCTGCGTCACTGTTTTCATTTGACGCTCTTTCTCCTGCTGTGCATCCCCCGTGCATTCTTATTGAGCGCACTTGAAAACTATTTCCCAATGGGAACCGATGAGGACGGCCGCGGAGCTCAGGCTGTGGGACAAACGGGACACCTTGAGAGAAAAGCCCAGGTCCCACGTTGCTGGAGAACAGCTAGGAAAGATAGGAGCAACCTTCACCGTCGGTCATGTAGGTAGTTGCCGGTGAACGAAGTGAAGAAAAGGAGGGCTGCGGCTGGTCGGTCGCTCATGGCGGTAGCCAGTGTTTCGTCGCGCAAAAGACGGCTTCGGCCCCTTAGTTTTGAGATGTTTCTCACGGCATTGACGACGGTGATAACCGTAGCAAAAGGGGAATTAAGGCCCTTCACATTTCAGACAGCTTTGTCACCGTGGAAACTTTATCAAAAAAATTTAATGTTATATTTGCAAATTGTCCGCTCTTTGATATGGGATTTGACATGGTTTGCCCGTGGGAAATCATTTGTCGGGACATTTGCCAAGCTGATAGTTCGGGTCAGAGAAAAATATCTGTAGTAAATAGTCGTGACAAATACGCAATTTTAAAATCCGTGACTAATATGCTATCGTAGTAGTGACCGTGGCATAACCGTGATAAATCTTAGCGTGACAAAAGGATGAATTTCCACTAATAAAAGCTTACGGTTGTGGTATCAGGTTTTTTATTTTATTTTTTGCAAGACTATAAATTAAAAATTAGTGAAAGAGAAGCGAGAAGGAGCCTCTTTTTTTGCCAGATATTGCAAAAAAATTGGAAAATATCATTGAAATTTCACAAAATTGTGGAAAGGGGGGATTTTCCAGATGTGACGATGACACCCAAAATTCCTTCCCATGGAAGGAAATTTTGTTGTGAACACAATTCAGCTAAGTTGGCAGTAGAGTTTTGTAGCTATCAGATGGATGGCAAGGAAGTTCACTTACCTTGATGGAGTGGTGCGGACCACTTAAATTGGCCTGTGAACTTTGACGTCCTCTGTGCATATCATTATTGTCCTTTGGACGGTTTCATCCAAGCATCAGCCCTGTACATGATAGCGCCTCCCTCGCACCACCAATGGTTCCTCATGAATAGAAATGCCAATGTAAACTAGCAATCCGACCCGACCAAACTCAAAAATATCGGGTTTTGATACCACCTTTATAAGGTTTAGGCTTAAGAGTTCGATTTATTATTAGTATCCAAATATCACCATGTCCGGTTATTATTTTATGGTCCATTTTATATGGGGTTCGGGTCTTCAAAAACCCGGCCCGGTCCATTTGCATCACTACTCATTAGTAAGTAGGGGTGTAAACGAACCGAGCCGAGCCGAACTTTAATATAAACAAGCCGAGCTTTAATATAAACGAGTCGAGCCGAACTTATCCAAAATTTATAGTGTTTGGGCTTGGTTCGAGCCGAGTTCGAGCCGAGCTTTAGCCGAGCTCGAGCCTAGCGAATGTTTATGTACTCACTTATATAAGATCAAAAAATTTTAAAACACTATATAAGTTCAATGTTACCTCAATAATATTTACGAGTCGAGCTGAACTGAACATTTTTTCGAGTTTGAATATATTGAGTTCGAGTTTCGAGCCGAGCCGAGCCGAACATTCATTTGCTCAAGCTCTGTTCATTGTTCAACGAGCTTATCTATTTTGAGTCGAGTATTTTTTCGAGCACAAAATTAACGAACACGAGCGCGAGCCGAGCCGAGCCGAACACAAAAAGCTCGCGAGCAGGCTTACCTCGTTTACACCCCTATTAGTAAGGCTTGCTAAACATTCGACTCGAGCTCGAATATAGTTAAAGTGTTTAACGTAACCGGCGTCGATTGAACCCACAATCTCTAAGTGATCAATGTTATTATTATATTATATATAAATAAATATAACTGGTTATAACTAAATTTATTAATATATATGTATATATATAGACTATCTTAGTAAGGGGGTGCCCGATAATATTTTTGTCTCAAACTTTAATTTGAACTTTCGATTACAAGAACAACCGAAATTTAATAAAAAAATAAAAAATAAAATCCCCACATCTACCATCATTTAGTATGTAGTTAATAATAATATTTATTTATGATTTTAAATATATTTTGAGTAGACAAGTAATATTATGTATATTATTATATTATTTTATCGAGTAGAATTCGACTCGAGTTCGAGTTATAACTGAGTTAAGTCAAGTCGAGTCGAACACTACCTTTCTCAAACTTGGCTCGTAGGATTCGAGTTCGAGTAGAGCTCAAATATTTAAATGTCGAGTTTCGAGTTGAATCGAGTCAAACCGAACGTCAAATACTCACGAGTTGGCTCACTCAATTGATAACCCTACTCATTAGCAAACCTTTGTCTCCCTTTGTTCCCGTGCAAAAGTATTGCTGACTTTCTCATTCTTTCATTCTAATTTGCCGATGTTGATCTAAAATGGCGGGCTAAGAAATTTGTTTTCCAAAGTAGTTTGTTACATTTCCTATGCAGCCTTGACATGGGAGCTTTGTTTGGTTCTACTTGTTCATACCACTCAATCGTACATTCTTGTATGCCATTGTTTTCCTGCAATCCTTATATATAGTGGCCTGTCAAATGTAAATGTAGTAAAAAAAAGCTGTGGTTTAGTTATAAACTGGAATTCGGATGTGACTCTTGTCCATGGTAAAGTAGAAAAACTTGAAGACGACTAACCTAACAAACTGGCTGGAATTATATACATTGTTCACGGCAACGATTAAATGGTAACTGCAGGGAATTAATATGTATTACTTCAACATATTTTTTAAAACAACAAATACATTACTGAAGTCACCTTTAAAACTTAAATTCACTAAAATATTATAGAAATTAAAGTTAATGTTATTAGTTTTTAAATACTTTACTTGAAAAGTTCTTTTTTAAAAAAAAAAAGTCAAATACGGAGCCTTGTCAAATAATGGAATCACGCACCACTTGACCATTAATTGAATAAAACTAACGAGATGTCGCACCATGTGCGGCCAATATTAGAGATAGACTCTAATTTTATAATAACTCTCAGTGAATAATAAGATAAACTATAATTATTTAATATCTTCAAAATAGATTCTAATTTTAAAGATAAATTTTAATTAAATAACGAGATAAAATATAATAATTTGATTTATTCTTTTTATTTTGTTGCATTTTGATTGGTTAAAATCCTCACTTTTCCTCATATTAATTTGATCTCTAGTTTTACTTTTTATTAATAAGAGTATATATGTGCGACCAATAGTAAAGATGGACTCTAATTTATCTTATGAATAAGATATACTATGATAATTTGATATCTTAGGCATAGGTTTCAATTTTAAGGGTAGAATTTAATTTATTTTTTACTTTGTTCTATTTTGGTTAGACCTCTTACTTTTTATCATAATAAAACTTTTAATTTCTTTTTTATTAATAAGAGTAGATTTGGCTCGGGAAGCTATGAAACCGAGAGGATGGAAAGAAATTTGAGAATAAAAATGGAATTTTAATTAGACTACCACAAAAATCTTGTATCTATCATCCTCCAAGCCATATTCAGGAAACAATTTTTTTTTTATATAAAAAGAATTAATAGTTGTGTACTGATGAAATAATAGTCAAAGGTGATCATTGGCTAGAGAAAAAAATACCTTTTAACCTTATGGTGTTTTAAAATCCTATTTATCATTTGTTAAAAAAAAGGTCTGTCATTGCATGCCCTGAGGTATAATCGCGTCTATAATATTACCACTCAAGTGAAAATTGTTGATTGGGTTCATTAAATAATGGTGGTGGGCATTCTTGCATAGGATTCTATATGTTGGGTATTCTTTACTCGATGCAATTCTTCTAAGAACTTGTGCGTTATCTGGTGCAATTCTACGGTGCTCGATGTGAGCTCGGCCAATCATGGCAGCAAGATTTGGAGAAGGAATGATGCTTTGTGAGAAACTGGGTGTTGCCTGGACTTGTAGAACTTTTCAAGTACAAAGAGGACAAGCTGCTCATCAAATCGTCCGATTTTGTCCACTGTGCAAAAAATCCGTCAAGATATTCTGTGTCTGCCTCTTCCATTGTTCTGTGACTACAGCTCCAACTCTTTATTGGCCAATTAGTTTGTGAGCTTGAGAAGTTGAGAGGCAGCCCAGAAGATTATTTGGGGGGAATAAAGTAGGGGATTGAGGTTGTCGTTTTGGGCTCGAGAAGTGAAAAAGCAGTCACCAATATATATATTCCTTGTGGCCATTATACAGCTTTTGAAATTTGGATAGGGTATAGTGGAAAGCGTGGAGTGCAACTCCATGAAAAAGCAGCGAGCACTGTTGCTCCCATCTTTCTAGAAGACTGGTGAGCTCTTGTAGTTGAAGAAATGGTGAGTATCAGCCTAAACATCAAGAGGAGTGTGAATAATGACAGTGGCCCTCAGAATAAAGCTGTCTGTTCCTACCTTTCATTTTCCTTACAATTAACCACTTATTGCCCTTGTAAACAAAAAACTTGACGGGAGGAAACCTAATATGTGATGAAATATAAGCTTGATTTGATATTGCATGTACTCAAAAGGTGAAGCTCACGAGTTGAAGCTCCTTTGTAGAGGTTGATCCCTGGTTAAAACTAGGTCCTTCAAAGTTTTGTGGTGCTCTATCCACACTTTATCAAATTCCCCTCCTTACGAAGAAAGTTATATTTATTGTATCTAGTTGTCTTAATATTAAAGTTATCTATTTTTTTTATTATCAAGTTTATCTTCAGACAATCTATCACATAACCAGGAAGCCTTCAACCATTTCAATCTTAATAATTAGTATCAACGCCCACAACACTATATTATTTATAATGTGTTTTTCATCCAAAAAAGAATTTTTATTTTCGAAATTACCCGCCATCGTAACTACAAAAAGGGAAAATTCTAAATTATTTGATAAGGTTCGGATTGGGTTTGTTAAAACATTTCGGAGAGAAACATGGGTCAGGTCCGACCCAAACAAAGAGTAAGACTCGATCCACAGACTTGTCAAAAACCCTCAATGTTGTCATGGAAAATAATTGGTATGTAAAAGGTCATTTTCAAGGACATATAGAAGATAATTTTAAAGTCATATTTACTATTATAAATAAAAACGGTGATTAAAGTTAGATTATGATGAAAAGTAAGTGGTTCAATTAATCAAAATTTACCCTTATTTAATTAAAATTTATCTCTAAAATTTAAGTCTATTTTTAAGAGATTCTTATAGTGTATTTTATTATCTAATATAAAATTGTAATCCACTGGGCACACCTGGTGTGAGAGATTCGCAGTCAAGTGCAGACAAGTCATAGCAGCTGAGGCAGACAAATTTTATGGGTTGATCCAAATCTGAATCATGAGATGATTGAAGTTGTTGTGGAGGATAAAAATGATCATCCCATAGAATGGTTTAAAAAAAGAAATTGGCAACTGACTCAAACCTCATATCTGACCACTTCCATGGATGCCCTTCAAAATCTCTACTCAACATAGTCAACCTCCATGCTCTGGTGTGTCAATTGGTATGCCGGGTGTACCACAGTCTGTAACCATGAGTCGACAGGAGACTACAACAATGCCCACAAATATTGTCTGCGGTTTCCAGTGAAACAATAATTTTGCTGGAGCTCTGACTTTGTGGAACGGAGACCTCTGATCTGTCCACCGGTCTGTCTCGTCAATTCAAGTACTCGACGTACACGGTTCATCTCATTTGTTTGCGAGAGTGCGAAGAACACGAGAAAATGGTTCATCTGGAATCCATTCACACCGTCCTAATAAAGCTCGAGGAAACAACTCAAGCTCAACCCCACCCTTGTTGCAGGTAGAAAAGGTTGTATTGCTGTAGTCAAAGAAAATTATAACCCCATTGCTGTTGAAGATATAGGCCTTCCCTAATTGGCGCAGTGAAGTAAAATACGGTAAAAATGACAAAATAGTGACAAATAATGATAAAAAATAATAAAAATATAAAGGCATAAAAAATTATCATAGATGGGAAATACCGTACAATTTATTAAGAGGAGCAATTTTCATTCTTAAAGAGATCAAAATAATTATAAAATTTTTCAATTTTTCTCTTACTCTTGAATATACAAGTATTATTTAATAACTCCTTGATTTTTTACAATCCAATAAGAAAATTTTTCTCCATCACCAAAGAACCCTTCCAAAACCCTCTCTGGTCTCTCCCTAATCACAAATTAAGTTATCTCTAGATTTAAGTGATATTATAATCACAATAACATTTTGGTAGCTTTTTCGCTAAAAATCACGAAAATTTCCAAAAATATAATTAAAATAAAAAATTAATTTTAAAGCTTTTTTAGTGGGTATGTCATCGAAATTTCTGCACTTCTCCCGGCCTAGAAGATTTCATTCCTAACGATACCCGGGGACTGAACTTATGCTACTTATGCTACTTAAAGTCAAACACACAAGATTTGCCCTAATATTGGCACAATGCATGGGTGTCATGGACTTTCATATTTAATGCTTACTTGTTACGATGGTTTAGAATTTGAAATTAGGATATTAGATTGCACAAACGTTTAGTCACTCCTCTTGCATTAGCAATGATTTACATTATTATAAGTGCATCATTTTTGAGGTTTGAATCTACTTATAGAGGGGCAAAACATCCACTTACACAATATTATAAATCTTCCTGTCGTGCAAGGTAAGGGGCATAGTTAAAAAAAAAATTCTTAAAACTTAGGTTTTAAAATCAGTTAGGTGACCAATCTATACGCCAAGGGCCAATGTTGACAGCATACTTACTTTTAGGGGGGGCGAAATAGCATTTGATAATTTCCAAATCAAATTTCATTATCCTTTTGATAGGTCTAACATTTGTAGTACATGATGCTAAAAAAAAAAAGTCTGTAATACATGGTGCAAATATTCGTCCACCCAACATGTCCAAAGTAAAGAAACATGTCAAATAGTAAGCTTTATTTTTGTACCCCGAACATGTCAAATGGTGAGCTACAACGAAGCTCGAGGAAAGGCCGCAAGAGGTAGGTCTGTGATCATTCCTGATAGACTGATAAGGTTTAACTGAAAAATATATATATACTGGGTAATCAACACAATTACCTTTCATAATAACTCTTAGCATCAATGGTTAGACATAGTTGATGAACCCGATTTACCAATAAAAATCTTAAGGATATTATGACAGCTTGAAGGAAGTACATGTTACTAAACAATACAATTATACAAGTGACTAACTACTAAGCAAGCGCAATATGACCACCAAACGATACAAGCTTACAAATAAACATCAGAGAAGAAAAATGAACTCCTTCATGAACCACATTGTTATATTCTACCTGCAGCAGCGGCAATCCATCATTAGTTAGGACTTCTGGAACCCCAGCCATCAAATAAGGAACTTCATGTAGATATACACATACAGAAGTAACATAACCTAACATATTTACATTTTCTTTGGTAACGCTGAGCCACTATCTTGCCTGGTTGTCATTTTCTTCAGTAATGTTGAACAGGAACTGGGGAAGGGACGTAATACGGGGCAGATGTAGCAGTAAATCCGCAAGAGTCCTTTCTAGACATGGCAGGAGACTGCTGTTTGCGTCCTGAACCGTCATCACAAAATTCTACTTCTGAGCCTAAAACAGCCTTTAACACTTCCGTTTTCCTCGAAAGCTGGTCTGGCAAAATTCTGGGTATAAGAAATTGGCTTAGGCTCAAATTTTGGCACATCATCTATCCCATCTTCTCTTTTGATCTGCGAACTTTTGACAGTCACAGCATCCTTCTGCAGCAGGCTGCAGAGAGAGTTCACTCTCATCATAAGAGATTGCTCATCAGAAGCAGATGTGAACTGGGTGTCACTCAAAAGATACTGGCTTATTTCCTCCAGCATGTCTTTGCTGCGGGAACCTTCCCCTTTGGCAGAGAAAAAAGGGTTGCCAGCCATTATCTGCTCAGTTACGAAGTTACCAAGATGATTGATCCAATCACTCACAGACATTGAATATTGGAATCCAGGCGTCATAATGCGTGAGAAGGCAATGGAGTTGTTAGCTTGTTCAGATCCACTTATTCCATTGTCTCTACTGCCTCCATGGTCAACTAGAACACATTAGACATAAAAGATTCTAATGTCATACACATCAAGTGAGATGAAGCACTTTAAGGTCACACTTATCAAGTATTTGCAGAATAACATCAGTATTAACAGCATTGACAGTGTTGACAGCAATTGTATGTCCGCAACAACCATCCAATTAATGCAGCATATAACTAATTTCTTTGGCAAAAAATCTATATTAAATAGTTGTCATATCTTAAAGATGAGAATCCTGCAACCATATTAAGTGGTCCAAGAGGAAACACATGCAGTAGAACACAGAATAAATGCTTAACTCCAGAGAGAGGATCAGAAGTTTTAGTTCAATTTATATGCAAAGTTTGGGGTTACCTGAACTTGAAGCTGTTGCGCTGGGCGCAGCCTCATGCGATCTGTAAACATTATCTCGCATTTCTGTTACAGTGGAAGTTGCTTGAGAAGAAGATGGTGGTCTGACACTGTGAAATCCCTGAAATGAAGATATATATTCATCTTTTGGGCAATCAAGGCCATCGGATTCCAAATCAACAGGATTCTCAAACACTGAGCTTTTGGTATCAAAAAATGGAGAATCTAAGATAATATCCGGCTGTTGGCTCAGCAACTTCAAGCGAGGATCACATTGAACAAGTTTATCAAAATGTTTGTTTAACAAGCCTTGTGGGCATTGAAGAAAATGCCTCCTGCACAAAACATAATTAAAAAACAGTTTACTAGGATGTATTACTTTAATAAATGGTATAGAAAACAAACAAAATGCTAAAATTGATCAGTAGGATATAATACTTTAATAAATACTATAAGAATCAAATCTAATGCAGCATCACAAAGGTTATCTTAGCGAACACTTTGTCTTCTTCTGCCGTAAAACAGGAAAAAATAAAGATCTCATACTTCATTTTCTCTCTATTTGAATTAAGTATGACATCATTACCTCAGACTGCCAGAAAAGAATCCATAATACCAAGTTTGATGAGCCATAAACTGTTCTTTACCCCATCCTAATTACTTCTTAAATCGTATAGGAAACCATCCCAGGGATTATGAACCAAATAATAACAAAAAGAAAAACTGCACATAAACTAAAATATATAAGATTCAAACAACCCTTAACAAATAAACACAGGCTATTTCTGTAAAAAATGTACAATTTCTACCAGGGATGAGTTATGTATACTAAAATATAACTCCTAATTGAAAGAATTCACTCAGCTTTGGTGGCTTCAATAGCAGCATGTTGTAGAAAATGTACCTATGTATGCTTGCCTGACCACCTGTAAAATCTGAAGTCGCCTGCCACAAGGTATGCTTCCTTGGTTGTGGATTGGTTTCTTTAAAGAACAAAGGCTGTCTTGCCAACTAACAAAAATGAAGAAAATCATATGACATTTCTTAATTAGCAGAGCCATAAATAAGTAAAACATGTAAATGAAACCATTCAACATGGCAGAGAGATGCACATGAGCTAAGATTATTAGTTCACAAATAGTTTCATAGAAAATGCATCACACAATATGTTCTGAGAACACACGAAAAACCAACTTGACAAGTAGTAAATAAATGTGCCAAGGAGTTAAGCCTAAAGCGAGAAACCAGTTCCTGTAAGATACTGCAAATTAATTGCACTTACCACAACGTCCAAGGTTGCCGGTCTGTCATCTGGGAATGATGCTTTGATGGCCACGATATCTGACCACTGGATCTCTATCTTATTCTTGAGTCCAGAATCAAGAACTTCCCATACAATCTTGTGTTTTGCATAGTAGCATTTTGCAACTAAGTCACCCTCGTACCTCGAAGTACACTGCTCCAAGAACAAATAATGATGATTCACTACATTTAACACAAGGCTGGCACGATGATAAAGATAGTTAATGAAATTGATGAGGTAGCATTTTACCTCCCACTTCCCAATTCGCAGAAGTAAAGCAGGAAAATTAGAAGCCTTCAACTTCTCAGCAGTAGCAGAACCACTAGCACCTTTAACATCGTTACTTTTCAGCTCATTCTGCCCACACACACCTAATGTCGCAGAACTTCCTTGTGAAAGCCTCATTTGAATCAAATCCAACAGAGATGGACTTTTCCTCAGGTGTAAACCCAATGGACTTGGTTCATCAAGGTGATTGCACAGAGTAGTTTCTAGAAGGTTACAGCTAGACCGAGCGTCCCACTCTCCCTACAAGAGGAAAGCGAGACTAAAGCATTTAATACAAATAAGCTAATAATTATGTGACACGAACAAATCTTTCATGTTAAGGAAAATCAAAACAAAATAAACATAATAATTGCTTTCCTGGGCTATACCTCTATTTATAAACGATAACCTATACGCACTATCCTAATATAATCCATAAAACTAGAGTTGATCTACCTTATAGATCAAATGCTACATGAATTTTCTCGCCCGGTTACATCTACACATACTCCAGGAACTACTAATATGCGATCTATTCCACTGATACCCATGTACGTCACACAAACAGATCTTTCATGTCAAGTAGAGATCAAAACAAATGGGCATGATAATCGCTTTCCCAGGCCATAGCTCTAGCTTATAAACAGCAACCTATCTGCACTATCTTGTAAATGTAGTCCATACAACTAGGGTTGGTATAGTTCATAGATCTATACATGAATTCACTTCCGTGGTAATATTTAAGCATACTCCAAGAACTATTAGAGTGCAGTCTATTTCACTGATTTTTACCTGTGTTACATAAATTTGAATTCTTGTACAAAATAATATACAAATATTGCCTATTTCATTGATGTATTATGTGTTATATAAATTTTTTACATAAATATTCGATTCTTGTACAAATAAAATTTACAAATATTGAATATTTTATTGATGTATATGTCTTCTTCTTATTCTTCTTTCACCTGATACTCAAACGGTGTCGGGGATATAGATCCTAAACTATGATTCTATTTAATTGATGTGTATGTGTCCTACATAAATTCGAACTCTCGTACAAATAATATACAAATACTGTCTCTTTTAATGGATATATCTCCCTGACACATAAATCCGAGTTCTTGAACAAATAATACACAAATATATTATCTACACATGAGTAATCTAAATGGAAAATATAAAATAAGGCAAATAAACTATTATTTCCTTATATGCTCTTCACCTCACCAAAAAAGAAAAAGAAAAAGAAGTGCCAATTTCAATAGAGACAGAATTACCTCCTAATATGACAAAGCTCATAACAAACAAACATTGAAATACCCAATCTTTTGCAACAGATCCTCAAATCATAACCCACAACCGAGTACATGGAACAAAAATACTACAAATTTCAAACTCTTAAATCACATATTCAAAAAACAAAAAACTTTCCAGAAAAAAAAGTAATAATAATGAAACTAGAACATGATCAAACACTGAAGAGGAAACCTTGGCACGCTTGCTGATCAATCCCCTCTCATCCCCATCGCCATCTTCGACCTCCAACTTCACCTTCGACCTCCTCCCCTCCTCATAGCCGGACTCACCCCTTTGCACCATCAAACTCCCACTGCCTAAACACCACCACCCCAAAAAAAACACCAAAAAAATCAAAAAAAAATTCCACGAGCTCTCTAAGATCAGCTCAATCCTGCTCGAGATTCAAACAGGGAAGAGCAAGTCGAGGAATCAGATCAAGAACAGAGACTCCGATCGGAATTGGGAGCTAAGCTTTGAGGTGGTGGCGGGTATTTTTATACTGGCAGGATAGACTCGTGGATTTGAGAGGGGGGGGGGGAGGGAGGGAGGGTGCATCGCACGTGACTTGTGCGCCTCCCCTCAAGAAATTCGCACGTGCGGCCATTTTCTTCTCGGGTGATGGTGAATGGGGCGGCCGGGTTGTGGGGCCCACTCCCATTGTTTGTTTTTTTTTTAACTTTTTACTTTTTATTTTATTTACCCGCACACTTTTTGGTGGACACGACCAGTCAAGATGGCGCTGTACCCGCCTACACATTATTATCATTATCCTACAAAATTAATTTTAATTTTATCCCTAGATTTCGTGTAAAAATTGTGTAAGGTTTTATATTACTGAACCAGTCGATTCGAACAGAGTCAATTTAATGCCATATATGCTAAGTTGAGGTCGACAGTGTATTATGAATAATGAGTGTCAATTATACTTAAATATATAATGATAATATCAAAAAATTAATAAAAAATAAGTTTTTAAAAAAATCATTAATTTTATAAATAGACTCCTCGTTAAGTCTTTATCAACTGAGTAGTGTCTTGCATAAATGTGGGTTCTTTCCGTTTCTAAAGTAGCTAGGATAATGTATGAATTTTCACATGTATGTAAAGCACCACCATATATTTTTACATTTTTATTAAATAATAGGATAAATTATAATAATTTAACATCTTAAAAATAGATTTTAATTGATTTTAACTTTAATATAGGTTTGAATTAAATGAGAAGATAGATTGTAATAATTTGATTTTTTTTTAATTTTGTTATATTTTGATGGGTAAAATCTATTACTTTTAATCACATGCCAGAATGTAGTTTTTCTTCTAGTGTTTAGTTTTATTTTTATTAATAAGAGTATATTTAATTTGATATTTTTCTTTTCATTATATTTTAATTGGCTAGTTTTAATAAGAATTTGATTTTTAACCGTCTTTTAATTAGTCAGGAATAGCATAATGCGCAAGTTACATTTATGTTCAAGACTTCAAATTATATTGATAAGTGTTCTTCAAATATAGTGATGTACACATTGATGCTATCATCTTTTTAATGCAGGTTTAATTAGTGGTCAAGCTATTTAATCATGCATCCACTTTCTTTTTTCTATCGTATTGTCATAAGTTCTTGCTTTTTCATGAATCATCACCAGTAATCATGATATGGGGGACGTTGGCTAGGCTCTTAACGGATTTAAATTGCCTAGGTTTCGAAATAGTTAAAAAGATTATTTTAAAGGATTAGGAGGATTATATTTGTTTATATATATATATAAGAATATTTCTCCTAGGGTTGAGTGTTCCGTCGAAACTGAAATACCCGATTCTGTTCAGTTCGATTGTTTTTAAATTTTGGTCTAGTTTAGTTTGGACATTTGACTATGAAAAGTTTCCATTCATAATTGAACCAAACCAAAATTGAAAAAAAATTGAAAAAAAATAAAAATAAACTTAATATTATATTTTATGTGGGTTTTTATTAATTTTTTTGAATTTATTTATAATTCATTTGAGATGTTTAATATAGTATATATAGATATAGAATACTTTTGAATGTGATTATGATAGTTAAATCATTTTATAATTATGTTTATTGTAAAAATATTAATTAAGTTAATGTAATTTTCATTATTTTGGTTTTGGGAGATCTTTGGGTTTGATTCAGTGTCGCTTGTCGAATACTTTTTTGGCAATTTGGATTGGTGGGTTCGGCCGAATGCTCTGTGTGCATTATTTTGATCGATTTTATTCCACGTGTTCTATGCAATATTTTGATGGTAACTACACGGTGTTATAGAATTAATAAAACTAATGGAACTTATTCACCAAGATTAATGGTAAATCATATAAATTATAACACCTTCACCAATCATTTTTTCTCCGGCCTCATTTGCCACAGGCTCACGATTCCCTTTCATGGCATATATTATTAGCCACAGGAAAGGGCTATTTGCCACAGGATTACCCGCGGTAATTGGTCGATTTTTTACTAGTGAATAACATACTTAAGCATGCAAATAAAATAAGAGATAAAATTGTCAAGTTTTATAATTTTATTCCTCTTTAATTGTGAATAGTAATTATATATATTGTCCTCATCTTGTGAATTTTTTAATGTGTCACCCCTTACTCTTAAATTTTTCTTAATAAAAAGTGTGAATTTTTTATTGTGTTACCCCTTACTCTTAAATTTTTCTAAATAAAAAATGTCTGACTCTATAATTTATCCCTTTTAAATAAAACACCCGTTTAAATGTCAAATACTAAATTTCAGATTTTTTACTATGAAAATCATTCTCTCCTCTTATTTGTTACTGCGCTTCTTCTATGCTGTGGAGTATTTGGAGACCATTAATAAAATTTTTATTAGTCGATAATATAACTATAATATATAAAATTATCTTTTAAGCAGACAAACATTAATATTTTCTAACAAGTTTATATATAAAAAATTGAAACTAATACTTGGGTTGGCTGGTAAACAGCGTCTATGCAAGTATAAAACAGATAAACATCAAATTTTTTAAGCATCTAAATATAAATTTGAGAATGATATCTAGATAATATAAATAAATGAACATTATTTTTTTAGACAAAAAATATAGATTGAGAATTATATTTATTGATTCTTAACATATAATTATTTTTCCCGTAAAAGATTAAATAAATGCTATTCTTTATGCGACCTGTTTAAACGAATGTTATTTCCTTAAAAAAAAAAAAGCTTTAGACAGGGATGCTATCGGTTTAATTAACCCTAATCAAGCAGCTGCGATGGGGTTTATTCCTTCTGTTTAACGATATCTTCTCTGTAGTTTAATTAACTAAAGCTGATTACAATGTTCAACATCTCATTCCATATTTTAACATCAATGTAGCCATCACACAATAACTTTCTTTTATGTGATGCAAAGAAGGTCACTATATTGAGCTCGGATATTATAATGCACCTTAGTTGTCTGCATGGTGTAAATATCCCAGAGTTTCCAGCATAAGAGCACTAAAAACACCAACCAAATAATTGATTGCCAGCAAGCTCTTGTTGGGTTGGACCGACTTAACAACCAGTAGCATGTAAGCTGTCATTTTATGTGCTTTGTACATGGCTTTAGGCCATGGATTTTCTCTATATATATTAAGAGGTTGGAGGGGTCGGCGACATATATACTTTATATATAGTGAGGGGGAAAGGATCCAACTTCGGGAAGCTTCAATAACAAGAGTGGCGGCCATTTTCTGTGTAAAGCTGTTTCCTATTTGCATGGATTTTTGGATAAAAGGATAAAGATGCATGACAAGACTCATGGTGGATGGTGGTCATAGTTACTTCTCGCTTGCATCTGATTATGATATTCGACGATTTGTAATGGGTGCGGAGTATATTTGGTTTATCTGTATCGAATAGATTTGATTAAATTTTTAATTAATTTTAGTCATTAAAAATATTTTTATAATTAATATTTAATTAAATGTCACTTGAAATGCTGCAGTTTTCAAATTAAAAAGTGGGTTTAATTAAAAAACTTTAAATTATAAAAAACGGTTACAATTAAAACGATATGAAATATGGTACCAATATTTCGAAACTATGATCATTTAGCTATGCTCGAGTGTGATAAATACTCTTGCTCGATTTAATTCTCCTCCACCAATAGCAAGGTGAGAAAAATTAAAAAGAATCACGAGAAAATTATAAAATTCAATAGATTGTGATTTTGTTCCAAGTCAGCCCACAAGTATTTTATGTTCGACTTTGTTTAGCTTGTAATAAGTAGCTCATTGAATTATGAACAAAACGTGAATTAAAGAATGTTCAACTCGGTTTGGCTCGAAACTCGAGCTTGATATGTTTGAACTCAAAATAATAGTCCACTCGATTTAACTTAAATAATATTTTTTATATCAAGTTTTTCATATGAGTAATAACTCTTATACCTTTATCAATTACTTACAAAATAATATTACTAGTACTTAATATATATTTTAATTATTAATTATTTAGTTTATTTAATAATAGCAATAGCTAATGCTTAACCTAAATTATTATTTTTCCAAAATAAAACATATTAAATATAACTTATCATATTTAGTGAGACAAAATTATAAATATATACCGGTAATACTATAATAATTAGTTACTTACTCAATTAGTTAGTAATATTTGAGACATGTAGCAATTATAAACCACTATTAATAAATACTTAGAACTATTCATAAATATTAGATACTTGCTATTTATCAGGGTATAATCAAGTTAAACTAATTTACTCTATTCGGTTTGGTTCGACCCATATCATAATCAAACACAAACCAAACTTAAACAAGTAAATATTTAGCTTAAATTCGGCTTGAAATATATAACTTGTTAATGAACCAAACTTAATAAAACTAGTTTAAAAATAAGCTGAATATATATAAAGCCGTACTCGACTTGTCTTAGCTTGTTTAAACCCGAAACGTTGTGCCTTTTAAAGCAATAAAATAAAATATCAATATGTACCCTGACCCGTCTTTGTTCTCTCGATCCTTCGGCTGGCTCGGGTAGTCGGGTAGCATGTTCACACTGGCCCATTCACCCCACATGTTTATACGGAAATCAAAGCAGCAAAATAAATTACATAAATATATAATAATTAACGATATTGGAAAATCAACTACATATACTAATTATCTCTTTAATTATTCTTTGATACCTGCTTATGTGTATTATCATGGAACTTAATTTGAATGTATGCTAAGTAAGATAATAGGCTCGATCGCCAACAAAAATCGTAAACACTAATTTGTATTTTCTTTTTAAATGGATTGCTTAGGATTCAATGAAGGTAATTGATTATATTTTTAGAATTCTTTTTAAGATCATTTTAAAAAAAATTATTTTGTCAATATTTTTGCTATAGAGAAAGCATTTTTTTCTGTGATCTCAACTATTCAAGTCAAATAAAATTCAACAAATTTAAATTGAAATGCCCTTAAGGAAATCCAATGAATTAATTGACAAACGGTTTCAAATGATTATATTATTATTTGCTTTGAAAAAAATGATTATATTATTCATCTTAACTGGGTATTTATTTGATATGGTCTCCGAAGATGATCTTACATCTTTCAATTGAGTTAAATTGAGTCTAAATTCTTAAATAGATTGAAGATATGAAAGAGGAGATAAAACATGACATAAGGGATGTTCAAAAGTACACATAATGGCATACACCTTTTTAATCTGATATTTACATATAAGCCCATTGAATCAATTAATATTTTAACATCACATAATTAGGCTTATAAATTATATTAATATGTGAGACCATATATAGAGAATTAATCTTACATCATTTCTATTTTGTTTTAAATCTTAATTTTATTAGGATCCCCTTGGCACTAAAACTTAGATGCAAATAAATTCCCCTTAGTCTTGTTTTTTTTCAAAAAAGTAAGTTCTCTTAGTTAGTTGCATTTGCATAAGCATGCAAGTTTTCTTAATTTCAAGTAATAGACTTGCAGCTTCAAATTGTGGCCACAAATAAACATAATTGAAAAGCGAAAATAGATAAACCACAAAATGGAGCAGCAGAAATTAAGAAATCAACAAAACCTGATCACACAACGCACATTGTGAAGAACTTCATTAGATTGAGTGCCATTACAGACAATCACAGACCATCCAAAAAAAAAACCCAAAAACCAGAATAAGAAATATTTCTTTTTACAAGAAGAATCACAACCCTTAATTTTCAGAAACAAGAAAAATCAATGATAATCATCAAAAAGCTGAAAGTGGAGACAGAAGACAGGCTAACCACATGAAACGGCATGAAATTTCCACATTGTAACATACACGTCACATTATCACTTTGGATAAAATTTTACATATTTTAGATTCATTATATATATATATATAGCATATATCATATATATTCGCCTTGGCCAGACTAGATGAGAAGGAGCTGATTTTTTTGTGTATCGAGTATTCACGTGAATGCCCAATAATTCCTCATGCATGAACACGGTCCACCACTGCCAGATATTCTTCTTGTTCTTTGGCCAAACTCCAACACCAAGGAATCTCTTCTCCTCCTTCACTGTAGCTCATATACACTTCTTGGTGCTTACCTCCACTCCCTCACCAACAAGGGCTCCAATGGCAAGCACCCATAATCTCCTCCTCTCTTCACCCATTCTTATTTTTCTTGTACTCTTAGTGCTCTTAGCAGGTGGCAACCATGAAGTCCATTGTCATTCACAAAAGTTGATCCTTCCTTTGGAGCAATTTATATTGTCAAAAAACCAGGAGATGGCCACTTGCTCTCCCAAGAAACCAAGTAATTTGGTGTTTGCTTATGTATATATATGTGTGCGTGTGCATAGTTATTTAGCCATCTTTTTGTGGATGAAAACATCATCATCTACTTCTTATCCCCCACCCACCTGATACCAGATAGGTATCGGGAAATGGTTTTAATCGGCAGATATCCTTTTAGTAAAAGTTTTCCTACTTCGTCATTACCGGCAATGCACCAGCATTGGTGAAATTAAAGCGCATGTAAACATAGTATGTACATTTTAGTAGTTGCAATGAACATGTAGAACTTTCTTCGCAGAATTGCTCGAGAAGGGATCTACGGTGCTTGAAATGAGACGTCCATTCGCCAGGAAGTTGGATGAGCACAAGAATCATGGTTACCTCTTAACCATGGATGAAATTCGAGTCCGGGCGCTACAATCTCGAATCAAAAAATCAGTTTCCAACCGCAAATTTGATGGATCACAAGTGCAAATCCCACTGACAATCGGCATAAGTTTACAGATACTGAATTACCTTGTCACAATTGAAATGGGAGGGAAGAATGCTACCGTGATCATGGACACAGGCAGTGATTTAACATGGTTACAATGCCAACCCTGCAAATCATGCTACAACCAACAAGGCCCTCTCTTTGACCCCTCCACCTCCCCAACCTACCAACCAATCCTATGCAACTCAACAACTTGTGGGTACCTCCAGTATGCCACTGGTTTGCCAGGTGCTTGTGCTTTCTCCAACTCAAACTGCCAATACAGGGTGGACTATGGTGATGGTTCGTACACAAGAGGTGAGTTGGGAAGAGAGACACTAGCTTTTGAAAACACAAGTATAAAGGATTTTGTCTTTGGATGTGGCCGCATCAACCGAGGCCTTTTTGGTGGTGCTTCTGGTTTGCTAGGCCTTGGAAGGAGCCAACTCTCTCTTGTTCTACAAACGAAGGAGGTTTTTGGTGGAGTTTTCTCTTATTGTCTTCCTGACACAGATTACAAATCTGGGTCTCTGGTGCTTGGTCCAGATTCTTCAGGGTATAAAAATGAGACATCAATTTCGTACACTAGGATGTTAACAAATGAAAGGATACGCACCTTCTATTTTTTGAATTTCACTGGTGCAAGTGTTGGGGGTGTGCCAGTGCAAACACTCATTGGCTTTGGTAATGGTAGAACATTGATTGATTCAGGAACTGTGATAACCAGATTGGTTCCTTCTGTTTATAAAGCCATCAAGGAAGAGTTTGTGAAGCAATTTTCTGGGTACCCTCCAGCTCCTGCCTTCTCCATTTTAGACACTTGCTTTGACTTCAGTGCATACAAAGAGCTTGAAGTCCCTACTCTGAAACTGCAGTTTGAGGGTGGTGTAGAGGTGAGGATTCATGTCAGTGGAATGTTCTACTTTGTAAAGAAGGATGCTTCTCAAGTGTGTTTGGCTCTTGCTAGCCTCTCTTCAGATGATGAGATGGGGATTATTGGGAATTATCAGCAGAAGAATCTTAGGATTGTTTATGACACTCAAGAGTCTAAGCTGGGATTTGCAGAGGAGACATGCAGCTATTACTAACTCAAAAAGGCATTGAAGAGATAAATATAATTTTGAATAGTTTTTTTCTATTATGTTTGGATATCTTATTTGCATTAACTGAATTCGATTTTTGTTTCAAGATAAATGGCCTTCTCTCTTTTTAGTAAAAGACTTTAAACCACGCAAGTTCAAACAGAGGTGTCAATGTAATTTTGCACAAAATATAGGTAATACTTTATGTAAATGATCATCATAGAAATGCTCAGATCATACATGTAGTAATTGTTTAGCTGTCTCTGTACATGTCCACCCTAGTTCTCAAAAATCATCTTCTATATTAGCTGGGAAAGAAAAGGACATCAGAGATTGTTGAAAATGCATACTACAATGTCATCCTTGGTCCACAGAAAACAATGATAACTTTTTTTGGCACACATGAAACAATTAGCTAATATAGTCAAAATAGTATATTAACGGCATCCCATCAGGGAGTGAAAATGTAGGTGAAAATGGATCATGACTTGATTAGAACAGTTCACAATTTTCACTAGAATCGAATGATTCCAGCTTATTCATATACATTCTTCTCGGGATAGAAAAAGCAAAAGCCATTCAATTGTCAGATATTTTTGGCCACATTGTTTGCCTTTGGATGGATGAAAGTCACCAAGCTTTCTGTCAAAATACTTCAATAAAAGGCTTCATATAGATCATGCTAATACTTACAAATGCTGTAAGGGAACTGTGAACTAATTAATCAATCATATGCTAAAATGATGCCACTCATTTATGTGTTTTAGGGCAGATATGACACCACTTGCAGATATTAGTCTATTTCACATATATTAAGGTCTTTGATATTCTTATTCATAGTACTTATTCGTTATGTTCACATTTTAGTTTCATTAGACTTGAATGGTAAATTACTTAGGGTTAAGTTTGTCAAAAATATGGTTGTCATCATTTATATACATTTGCATAATGGATAAATTTTGAGTCCATCAGTATTTCTTGTCAGCAATCAAATTTCCTATCCTCCATCAATATCCTTATATCTGCCAATCAATGTATTCAAAAAAATTACTCATTCACAAGCATTGCAAAAACTTCTCATTAGACTGAATGCATTTACATGAACATAAGCTAAAATGATATTTCAATCACCAAAAATAGCTTTGGCATGCAAGTTTCCCTTCTCTTTCCAGTGTAACAGCTATTTCCACTACTAATGAATGATCAACCGAGTACAACAATTGACAAAACATTATAGACTCCTGTATGTGGTTGCTATGTACAAGAATTTTCTTGCTAGTGGACTACTATTACAAAAATAAACAGTTTAGTAACCTCTCTTGAACACAGTTCCCTTTAAAAACTTAATATAAATAGTAGAGAAGCACAGGATTGGCAGTACCTGTTCACCTCTTACCTAATGTTTTTGTTATCCATCAGTGCTACCATCTCAATGGTCTCATCTTTCTCCAGAACTTGAATATCTTCTCTTTGCCTCAACAAATCCGCAGGAAGGATAGTAGAATGTTGATCACTTTTTGGCACCAAAAAGAGGAAAAACAGTGGCAGAATTCTCATCACGTTTCTGGCCAATATAGCAATCCACAGATTACCAAACTCTGTGCGTGTCACCTTCACAATATGGAGAAGCAAGCCACCAAGCCACGAAGATGAGAGAACACCAACATTATCAATTGACATAAGCAAAGCAAAAAAGGTGCCTTCTATTCCTGGGGGACAAAGTTTGGCACTTAGTACAAGAAGTGGCATCCATTTGATACGACCAATCATCTGGGAGACACTTTCATCAATAACAACAAAGAAATAGTCAGGCATTCCCAGCTTCAGATTCAAACGCAAGACAAATATCAAGTCCAGCATCCCACCAATGGCATACAGAAGTTGACTCCAAAAGAGCAAATCACGGAAAGGGTGATCTTTCAAAATGTTTTGATAAAGAAGCACTCCAAGGAGGGAACCAATGGCTCCAGTAGAAAAAATAAAACCAACATTTTCCTGCAAGTGAAGGTGGAAAGCTCATTAGACTCAGAGAATATGTTGTAGAAATTAAAGAAGACTGGCCTCATCAGCTGATAATATAAATAAATAATATTGTGACATATACCAAAGAACAACTATGCCTTTTCCCACAAAATACTTTGAAAAGTTTGCTCATGTACCAAAACAGTTTCCAGTATAGAAAAATAATTTCCCACCACATGCATGCACTAGATCTGGTCACAGCCAAAACTTGACAAACGAGCAAATGCCTCTGCTATGTAAATGTTTCAACTTTTAGGACGAAAGGAATTAAACGGCAGAAGAATGCAGGGGTCTTATAAAAGTGTTTTAGAGATTTCGTAGACCAGGCTGTAATTCCAAAACATGTTAATAGAGGAAATGGATTCGAACTACATTGAATGGATTGCCTTCCCCGTTGCTTCTTACTTGGTTAGATGCAAGCAGAGGTTTCATTACAAAATTGACTGAACATTCCTAAAGGACCGTGTCAACTTTCATTCTTTTCCTAACCCCTAGAAAAGAATGCAAGGAGAACATGAAGCCCACAAATAGCAAGATGGACATACCTGCGAAAATCCAGGGCCATCTGCGCTATATGTGTACCAATAGAACAAACCTTCATGGATATTTAAACCTAGGGCTAAGGATAAATACATAAACAAACAAGGCCTCCACACTGCAGGGCATTTGAGTGTTATCCACATGGATTGACTGGCATCAAGCATCTTCTCACATACCTGCCAACACAATCATCAGGATCCATCTTTCAATTGGGAATTCCTCAAAGAACGTACAACCATTATCAATGTGAAAAATGAAACAGTAAGATCTTTACATGTCTGTAGTTGAAGTCCGGAATGTATTGTTCCTTAAGTAACACACCAACCAGAAAGACAAGTATAGCTGGGATCCCTAACAAGCCAATGACTCCCTGGAAATAAGAATAGAGGTCAATTCCTGATATACAAACCTCTACCAGAAGAAAGGAAAATAATGCCTTCAATTAAACCTAACTATCAATGAATCATCCAATGGCTTTCTGCTATTCAAAAGAATAAGCCAACGAGAAAATCTGCCATCTAAACTTAACTTGCAGTATGGCTAAGAAGCTAGTCATACATCAAAATATAGGCAGCAATTTGGTGTCACCTCAGTCATTAGAACTTTAGTCCGCATAGAGAACTACTAAGTCTATTGCCTAACAAAATATGCAGTGTGAAATAACAAAAACTATATAGCAACCTAAATAGCAGCATTCACTGAGCAGGTTAAAAAAATGTCAGAGCTACCTGAGAGCCAGTAAAATGAAGAAGAAGACCACTGAGGGAGAACCCAATGAGTCTCCCAATGGACGAACTAAACCCGCATAAACTTTGCATATCAGCTGCAAGAGCAGGGTGAATCAAACTATTTTGCGCTACGCAGGCATCAATTGTCACATCTGCAATAGCTACTCCAGCACTTCCAGCAGTTAGACACATCAAGGCAAATGCCACCAGCAAATTCTTGTGTAGAGATAGGACAAGCATAGATATTAC
>JAVDBV010000690.1:0-16784 GCA_032619315.1 Piper longum
GCGGCATGGGTGGTCGTGATAGGTATGGTTGGAAAGATCGCCGCGAGGCGGTCATGGTGGTACTGGTAGTCTGGCCGGGGGCGAGGTGGAGACTCACCGGCGGCGAGCCGAAGTAGCGCCGGCGTTAACACTCCAAAATCATGGTGGGTTGGAGAAAATATATAGGAAAGCCAGGAGTGATGTGGACGGCTCAGATCTTGCCACGCGGCACGATCTGAAATTCCAACAATTGTAGTGGGACCCACATATAGGTATATCTAATATACCTATGGACGAAAAACTCGAATTGAGACCGTCGAAAGTCAAATCTTACTCGAGCCTAAAAGTGACTCGATAGACAGGAATTAAAACAATCATCTTAAATAGACCCTAAACCTAGAAATTTTAAAAATAATGACTTGTTCGTCGCTGTAAAAAAAATTTTATTTTTAGGAAAATTATAATAATAATTATTGTTGTTATTATTTTCGTGGTTTTTACAGTAATATATATTGGTATTGTTGTTTTCAGGATCGCAGGTTGGCTAGTATTTTCAGAAGAATACCGCATGTGGTGTCTTTTATGACGAAAAAATCTACCCTAAGGGAACCCATGATAGCATGGGGCTTCGTCTCCTGGATTTTATCGAAATAGAAAAGATGATAAACAATCAATTCTTATAACCATGATGATAATGCATCATCTTTTCCAAAGTCTGATATGCATTTGGTTAGGAGGAAAAAAGAGCATTGTTGGGTTTGACAAACAATACAGAAAGTTTTACTCTTCTCATCCCTGCTAGCTTGCTTTTGAAACAATGCCTTTTGATCTAGCATGTGGGTGATTTTCCTGAGTTGGGCAAAGTGCCTAATCACTCAGAGCTATGAGAAAGCTCAAGAATGCATCAAAGTGAATCACTACGGCACAAAGGAGGTGTCTGAGGCACTTCTCCCTAACCTATGCTCTCTCCCTCACCAGATAATAAACCTGACATCCACGTACGGTCAGTCTACAGTAACCTGGCTTGTGAAAGTAATTTGATTTTAGAGTGCTTGAACTGAATGCACTGTACCGTCCATGCAAGCAGATTTAACTAATTTGAAAGGTAAAACTTCGTGTTTTAAGATCTTTATTATTAAGTTCGGTAACGTGTATATATATTAATAATAAAATCTTATCATTCAAAAGACCTTTTTATAGTTAAACATTATTGACACATATTACCGTCTCGTTAGGAGTCTCAAAGGGCTCAACAATAATAAAATAAAATCTTAATAAACATTTATTATATATGAGCATGCATGATTTTAATATATTTGCATGCAGGCATATGATTGTAACGGGAGATAACAAAAGGATAAAATATTTTTGTACATAAAAAAAATGTACTGAGTGACCTATTAAACTTAATGATAATTATAATTAATTTCAATACAAAATATAATGAGTATATATATTAATTTTTTTTAAAATATTATATTATATATATGTAGACTATTTTTATTAAGATCAACCATTTAAACTTCCACATTCATATTAACCAAACACATCCTAATTTTTTTTTATAAAAAAAGCTGCCATAATTTTAGGACATGAGAATTGGGTTGAGGACATCTCAAAAGGGAGTTAGAAGGGGCAAAATTGACCTTTCACACCATATATCTCTGTCCGTTATTAAAACGAACCGACAAAACGGGTTTATTAGCTCGGCTCGCAGCCGCTGACTCCTCACTCTCCCGCCACCGCCGCCGGCTGCCTCCGGCCAGCACTTGTGCCGACCTCCGGTGAGCACTCTCTTCGCCGTTCTCGTATCACTCGACCATCTTCTTTGTCGGCCGGCCCTTGGCCGAATCCGATGGATATGTGCTGCTTGATTAAGGTGTGATATGTGACGATTTATAAGCTCGTCGGATGCCATCGTTTTCGAAATTTTCTGACTATTTTCGCGGAAAGTGACCACTTTTTATTCCCAATTAATGTCATATGAACAACATAGATGTACCTGATTGATTGATTGTGCTTCCGTATGCTACGGTAACGAGGCATGCATTGAGGAAAGTCGACCTCTTTGAGTCATGGACGGCCACTGTTAAGTGTTTTCGGCTGCGAAAAGAACACTTGATTTTTTGCAGAACGACCGTTTTGTATATGTAGTCAGAAGAAGGAAAATTGCGATCTATAAGGATAAAAAGCCTTTTGTTTTTTTGAAGTAAGTATTAATCATTTCCTTAGTTGTAGTACTCATTTGATTTTCTGATTTTTTTTTTTTACAAGCTGGGTTAGTATTTGTGATCGTTAGATTCTGAAAATGTGCCATTCCTTTGGTGGAAAGGAAAATTTTTCGGTGCCTACAATTTTTCCGTCATTGGTAATTTTCCCTGTTATTGCCCTTTGTTTGGAATAATTATATTTTTTTCTTGGAAAACCTTATGTAATTCAAGATCGGTGGGCTTTTTTTTCGCTCGTTCGACTCGCTAGTTGAACATTTAGTTCTCATAAAAGCATGGAATGTACATTTAATCGAACAGATAATTGAGAGTATGAGTTATTAATGATTTGCTGATTTTGTTTGTCTGTGCAGTTGGTTTTACCATTCTTGGCTATATATGGGAATGTAAGCACTTTTCCCCTTCAAGCATTGCCCTCATCAAGTTCTCGATGTTACCTTTATTCTTAGCAGTTTAAGTAATCTCCTCTTTTGAAGTAGGATTTCACTTTGGAAGAATGCTTTAAGATTTAGTTGTCAATTGTTTGTCGGGGAATCTCATTTTCTTTGTTCTTTAGTTAAATGGTTTTGTTATATAGATTAAAGCATCTTAGCATACAGGACTACTCTATCAACCTGGCTTGTCTTTTGTGAGCTTTTGCATACACTAAAGACAACAAAAAAAAAACAGTGCCTGTCATTTCAGAATATAAACATTAAGGCATGACAAAAAAGCAGGAGGATTTTTGGATGAGTACCATCAATACCATCTATAGATCAATGTGGGCTTATCCCCACTTCTGAATTTTGTCATAGAACAAAAATTATAAGCAATAAACCTTGATCACCATGATGATATGCATTTTCTTTTGCAGACTGTTATGCATGTCGGTAGGAGGAAAAAGGAAAATTTTCTGCAATAATTAGTATACATGATTTTCATTTTGCAGGCATGCAGTTGTCACAGGAGGCAACAAAGGAATTGGATTTGAGATCTGTAAGCAACTTGCTTCAAATGGGGTCTTTGTCATCCTTACAGCAATAAATGAGAAACTAGGCAATGAAGCTTTGCAGAAGCTCAAAGAATTGGGGCTTTCTGGTGTTGTTTTCCATCAGTTGGATGTGACAGATTCTGATAGCCTTGTAACTCTAGTGAAGTTCATAGAAGCCAATTTTGGGAAGCTTGATATCTTGGTGAGCCGTTAGGATTGATGATAATTTCCATCTAGTCTTTCTTTAATACAAAAGACAGTGAGGACTTTCACCTCTTATTATTGAAAGTCCAAGTACGTGCAAATGATTTCCTTGCAGGTTAACAATGCAGGTGTTTCTGGGGTCACAGTGAACCTTGAAATGCTCAATAATTTGCAGCTTCCTAGGGGACAGGTTTGTTGGTTTATCTTAAAGTGAAACTTCTTAGTTACAAAGTTGGCAAAGCATAAATTATTTGATCGAGTTCATCCATCCCACTCATGGCTGGGCCTGGCTCTGCTGCTAAGAGCCCAAGTTTGCTCCTCAGCAAGAGAACCAGGGGTTGACCCAATTCCTTAATAATAAATAGATAGAGATCACTCTACTGCTACATTTACTATATATGGTTTTTTTTTTCTTTTTGGTAAACTTGGCTAGTCGGGTTTGACAAAGAGTATAGAAAGCCTTACTCATCTCGTCCTTATTACTTCCTCCTTCTGAACCACTGCATGCATTTTGATCTAGCTTGTGGGCGATTATCCTGAGTTGGCCAATCGTCTGATCAGTCAGAGCTACGAGGGAGCTCAAGAATGCTTCAAGGTGAATTACTATGGTACAAAGAATGTATCTGAAGCACTTATCCCTTTCCTCCGGCTTTCTCCAACGCCAAAGATAATAAACCTATCATCCGTATATGGTCAGCTGAGAGTATGTTAGTTTGTGAAAGTAATTTGATTTTATAATGCTTGTGATTGATAGAGCTTGAACTGAACATCCCCATGAAGCTGACCTCATTTTACTTTCTTTTATTTTAGTACATCCCCAATGTGAAGACGAGGGAAGAGTTGAACAATGTGGAAAGACTACAGCGAGAGAGAATAGAAGAGTTGCTAAAACAGTTCCTCAAGGATTTTAGAGAGGATAAGCTGGAAACCCATGGGTGGCCGGATACAATGGCTGCCTACAAAATATCAAAAGCAGCCATCAATGCATATACGAGGATGTTGGCCAAGGAGTTGCCAGGATTTTCCATTAACTGCGTCCACCCGGGATTGGTTAAAACGGACATGAATGTTGTGAGTGGATTCTTAAGTGCAGAGGAAGGTGCTAGAGGTCCGGTGATGTTGGCATTGCTACCTGATCAAGGCTGCCCTTCGGGGCTCTACTTTGATCAGATGGAGGCTTCATCTTTTTGAACTCGCGATTCCAGCTCTTTAAAGTCACAAAAGTAGGAGCGACTGTAGGTGAATTTTTTTTTTCCGGTATTGCCATGTATGTCTTGTTTTCCTTCTGATTTTTGTTGCTTATAGACATCTCCCTGTATCTTTTGCAAAGAATTCCCAAGTTCTTCGGGGATTGTAAGTGGTTACTCATTTGTTCATTATGCTGATTAACTGAACAAGAAGTTGTCGCTAACAATTAACTGGTCTCGTCTGTCTGCAGCTACTTGACTTAATCTGATCACATTAGAAGACATGAAAATGTGAGCATCCTTCACCTGCATGTATGTCGACATGACATGCATATAGTCATATGACCGTTATTCTCCGAGTAGGATATCTGTTAGAATGATTATGTTTGCTAATAGTTTTATTTATCACCTCCAAGTGCAGTTAGAGATATGGTTTGCATTAGCACAAAGAGGGTTTGAGGAAGGCCAACAATATGAAATGAAGTAGTTCAGAAGGATATAGATGTTTATACATTTTGAGCTTTGACATGGTCTGAGTGAAATGACAACATAGACGGGTTTTGAGGAAGAAGATGATGATTAAATTGTCTTCTTAGACCCCGTCCAATTGGTGAATAAAACAAACCAAAACAAAACAAAATATTTAAATTGTTCATTTTACTAGGGCTATTGGCAGGGGGAAAAATCGTTGTCAATTAATTTTTATCTATTTCTGAAAATTAAATTATCATATAAACTGGTTGAGTTGCCTTTAGCTGGTCAACTATGTCATGCCATGCCACTGGTTTAGTTAGCAAAGTCATGCTTGTCTCCTCCATATTCACTCCACTCCACCTGCTCACTTCAACTTCACTTCATCTCCTTCAACCTTCTCCTCCAGCACTTCACCAATCACCCCAGATCATGAATTCCAACAGTTCTCCATTTCCATTCATGCTTCTGCTCTTTGTGCTCACCATTGGCCAATTCTCTATCTGCAACTATGCTAGAAAGATCAGCCATCATGAGGAGAGTGATGTGAGGTGGAAGACATTGTTCTTCCCACCTTCCCCTGCTGCTTCATGGAGATTCTCCAGCATAACGCCCTTGCCGAGCCCCAGGGACGACGAAGCGAGGCTTGGCTTCGAAGACTCGAAGCGTACGGTGCCCGCTGGACCAAACCCACTTCACCACTGATTGGATTGGCCTAGAGATTGATCTGAATATAAAGGAAGTTAATAATGGTTGCAGTTTTGCAGTATGGCACTTTATCTCGAAGTTCATACACCATATATACATCAAGTTTGTAGGTTTTGTTAGTTGCGAACACAGGTTAATTTCTGTGCATACCTGGGTATGATTTTTTTTCTCCATGTTTTGCATATATATATATTTATATTCCACCTTTGAAAAACTTGTACTGAGGTCACATAGAAGAAATAATAATGTAGATTTCAGGTTGTACTATGATCATATCAGCTTTTCAGAGCTGCTTGTATCTATTTATTTATAGATTGCGGCCTGATCATGTAATGACACCTACCCATGTTATAAATAGATTCTGATTTTAGAGAAAATTTCTAATCGATGGAGAAGATGATATAGACTCCGATCATCTTAATTCACCATCTTAATCTTTTTATTATTTACACTTCATTATTGTTTGAACTTTGACGCATGAATAAATTGGTTTATAAATTGTTAATACCTATATTCTAAGGTCAGAATAGAATTATTTTCTTGTAAATTTCTCTCTTTTTTTACGAAAGGCAAATTTATCGTATTTATTATTTAAAATTATATATGATTATGATAAGTGATTCTCTAGCTTGTGCCCACTCCCTAACGAGTTAGTTATGAGATCATTTTATAATAAGTTGTTGCATATAATTGAAGTCAAAACTACAAAATTAAAGAAAGAAGGGGCACTCATGGAAATTGGAAGTTGGGAGTGGGGAAGGGGGAGTCTCAAGGTTCTTGTCCAAAACATTAGGACACTTACAATCTCCTGATATGATTCCATTAGTATCTTAATAATTTAAAAATGATCATGACATATTTATATAATCAATTTTTGATCTGTATATCAGCCTCAATTCAAATAGTATGATGTGTGGTAGAAAGAATTATTAAATTTATCTTATATCAAATTTAGAATTAATTAATAATTTATATATAAACTAACGAGAATATTCTCTCGTAAAACCCGTTTCACGTCTCTATTTGGGAGCCCGTAAGGCCAACACTACCGATGTCCAATCATTCCCATTATAAATCTGTTTATATATGCATGCTAGCTTCAATTAGTCGATAATATATTTATTTATTTTATATTAAGTCTACCAAATTGCATAATATAAAGTTGGTAAAGAGTTGAAAATCTTCATGCTTCATGTATATAGTATTAAAATATTATGAACCGCATTCAGATGCAACAAAAGAAATTCCACTTCATTGATTCAGACAAGGTGTGTGTGAAAGACAACCAGAGATCCAGAATGAATGGTTTACAAGTTGTTATTAAACAAAGAGCTCAAGGACAAAGGATGGCAACGCTGTCAAGGCTTGGTGTCATCTCTCTTGTCCTCTCCTCTTATCTTTCTAATTTCCTGATCTGTAGCAGGGTCAAATACACGACGAATGAAGCTTATCATTTTGACTTAACATAACCCACAATTCTGTTTTTCCTGTCTGTTATGATGCTGGAACATAGTAGGCCTATTCCGGTATGAGGTAAAGTTTGAAAAACTATCTATGATAATGTGCGAAATTCACTCCAAACAAGCTAAAAATTTCTAACAATCTTGCGTGCATGTCTGCAAAATATATTGGGATTAATTTCACAAACTAAATAAAAATTTTATATTTAATACATAAAAATAAGAAGTACTAAACAAATAAAGAGATTAGATAAATCAATTGTACGTCAAAAATTTTAAATTTGGGAGAAAATTATTGGGAAAATGACCAAATTAAATTTATTATATCTTCCTAAAAATTAACGGAAACGTAAAAAAATTTCTTTTATACAAAAAAATTCATTCCCTAATATCAATTGAGTATACTTTATACAAAATTAATATTGACCACAAAGAAATAAAATAGAGAATTACATATTAAGAATTTAGCGAAGTTACTATTGACGATTGCAAATAAATTTCAACAAAACATTTACCTTTTTTTTAATCCACACAATTTTCTTTTTCCCATAATGGCCATTTGCATAAAAAATTGATGCAAAAGAATTTAGCGACGTTGTTTTTATTCCTTTCAACTAACTAAATCTAAAAAATCTTAATTTTTGCCTAATATATAGTTGTAATTTCATGCATTTACAGAAGATGGATAATCCAATAAACTTCTTTTTTTAAACTCTATGAAATACTTTTGGCCGACATAGAAAGCTCCATACTTAGCTTCATTCATACACTAAATATGTTTCTCTTTTAATATAACTTTAGTCATTATATCTATAACATTTTTTCGGTATAAATTTTAGTTTAAATATAATTCGGGATAAATCCAACAAAATATAAAAAAAATTTGGTAGACAAAAATAAAAAGAAATGTCAACTATGGATTTAATTTAGACATAGTATGAAAAAATGTGAGTTGATAAAACAAAACAGGCTGTAAGCTATATGCGTTGACAAGTACATCAACTCAGTGGAGCAGTGCAACAGTGGAGGTAAAGTAAGATTTTCTTGTTTGATTTTCTGATCAAGAAGTAGCCAAAAACTGTGAAGTGACAATACACTTGGCATCTATGTGTGCATGATAATATAATGGGTTTCCCTTACATATAATTTCAAGTTTCAACCATCAACAATTCTACTCTTTCCCTCTCACATTGAACTGCCCCTAATTTCGTTAGGGACACAATGCCCATAATTAATTTCCACTAATTTTACTTATTAAAAAAAGAATAAGTCAACGAGAGAGAAACCGTGGAATTGGGATTCACACTCCATCATTTCCAGTGGTGGTGAAACGCATTTCCTCGTGAACGACATTTCCAGCCATTTCCGACCTTTATGACAATTTTACCCTCTCCATTTCCCGATTCCCGCCCTCCAATTCCAGCCTCTTTGTCTTTCCGGAATTCCTCTCCGGCCACCGTCGCCATCGCCGGCGATCGACCTCCGGCGTAAACAGGTAACCCCCGACCAATCTTCTTCTTCTCTCTTGCATCAGTTTTTTTGTAAAAATCGAATCTTTGTTCAAAATTTGGTTATATTATAGGAATCATTTGTGCTTACTTCACCCTGTTATTGTAAAAATCCAATATTTGTTCAAAATTTGGTTATTATCTATCAATGTTTTTCTGCTTATTTAAGTCCTATCTTGAATGAATTTGAGCTCTCATATCTAGGCATATGATTTAGTGATTATCAATATCTATAACTTCAAGAGATCCAACGTAATTTTTGCTAAATGTTGGAAGTTAGCACCAATGCTAGTAAAGTTCGTAGCTACCAGCATCAAAATCATGGTTAAACTTTCTAAAAGATATTAATGTATGCGACCTGTGGTGTAAATGGATATGCTGAAGGTGTAACAAGTGGAATGATGGAATCAGTGGAATGTTCCTTCAGCTTGAATGGATTACGAAAATGCTGTTCTTTTTTTAGTACACATAAAATGCTGGCACTTCCGTGCCATGTCCAGGCGTGTCCAAGTCAGGTATAAATACTCATTTATATTTATGACAAGTGGATGTGATAGCTCATCTAGTTTTGAACGTTGTGATGTCTGTGTTTGCACTGGGGAGCAAGTTTATGTATAGAAGGAGGAAGGTTTGGCTAGAGATATTGATGTATTGCGTAATATTCTAGTTTTCTCTATGATGTTGGATTCAGGAAATTGTAGTACTTACTAGACTCTGAAGCTTGTTTTCGTGGTACTGAAATCGGTGAGAGATGAGTCATTGCTTTAGATATGTCCTTTTTTCCAGTGAGATTAACATTTACATGTTTGTGGCCAGCTATATCCACATTATGCTACTTTGTATGACTGGTCTCAATGAAGCTGTAAGCGCGGAGTTGACATTGCTGCTTCCTAATTTTGATAGAAAATGAATTCAATGTAGCTTATAACCACTACTCCAAAGTTGTCAAGATGGGTCTTCTAAGCATAATTAGGAAGATAAAAAGGAAGGAGAAGGAGATGAGTATTCTTATGGTGTAAGTCTCTCTCTTTCTATCTCTTGTCTCTCCTCTCTTACTCTCTCACTCTCATGCACAACCAATAGCTGCCTCTTTTTAATTACATGCAGAGGTCTTGACAATTCTGGAAAGACTACTATTGTGTTACGGATAAATGATGAGGACACGAGTGTCATCACTCCAACTTTAGGTTTCATCATCAAGACCCTCAACTATCAAAGGTTTTCTTACACTTTTTTTCTACTTTGACATTCCGTACCTTCTCATCATTTTTCTCTACTTTTCTGGTCATTGGAAGGATATTAGCTTTAAGTAAATGGTTAAAGATATGAATATTTTTTTGTAAATTATAGTTAACAACTTTAGAATCATGAGTGCAACTTTTGAGTCAAAACATCAAATATCTCTTTGTTAAGATCTATTTTTTTACCTTTAAGTATTTGGCAGATGCCTATTAAATAGAAAGTTGCTTGTCCTTGTTTGTGTTGTTCCTATCCAGATTTACGGGATGTTGGTGGACAAAGAACTATAAGAGCTTATTGGAGAAACTACTTTGAACAGACAGATGGCTAGGTTTGGGTTGTGGGTAGTTCAGATGTCCGAAGGCTAGGCGATTGTAAAATGGAGCTGAACAATCTTCTAAAGGAAGACGTACATTTCATTTGTCGACAAGCCTGTCGTGTTCTGGTATTGTAGAGATTGCTTCTGTTTCAAGCTACGAGCATGCTATTTTTCTGTTATAATGTATATATTCCATTTCATATCTCTCATGGTTTTCTTGGTCGTTCTGGATACAAACAAATTGTGGTGTCAGCTAGATCTGTAACCTGCTGAAGTGCCAAAATAGATTTTCTGCTAGTTCTGCATGTCATCAAGATGCCAGCAAGGCTATTGAAGTGTGAATGATAAATGCCATGAAGTGGTTTTCATGTGCATGCATGTTCTTCATTTTAATTATCTTCATGTCAACAGGATGTAGATTTTACTCCTGTCTCTTAGATGACATTGAACTCATCGGACTGTCCTCTTGGGAATTACATTCTATTTGCTTCTTTGGCAGAGATTAGCTGGAGCTTCTTTGCTTATATTGGCCAACAAGCAAGACATACAGGGTGCCCTTACACCTGAGGAAATAACGAAGGTAAGACACTATTACACACTGATTTGATTTATTGATCAGTTAATATTGTGTTTTCCTTGCTATTTGTATGTCATAAAATGCCGGTATTGAACGATTTTTACAAATAAATTTCAGTGAGCTTGAAGTAGTTTACAGGTTTTGTGGTATGATATGATGTTGACCTAGATAGAAATACAACCAAAATGTATCAGCATAATTGCCTACGCTCACATGTCATCTTTGATGATGAGGCACTGCCACTTACTATGCAGGTGTTAAATTTGGATGGAATTGACAGAACCAGGCATTGAAGAATCATAAGCTGCAGCGCATACACACGCTGGAGAAGGGCTCCTTGAAGGATTCTACTGGCTTGTTCAAGACTTGCTTCTCGCGTATAAGTACTCCATTGATTATTTCCTCTGTCTCCACTTCTCGATTTATATTTTATTTTTACAATGGATATGCCCGCGTACCCCCAATTAGTGAGTTAAAAAATCAGTGGATTTTAATATTAACGGAAAACTAGGGAATTTTGGGCATGTATGGAAAACAATTGGCATGTGTACAGTGGATTAAGATTTCTTCGAGAATCTGAGTTACAAACATGTTCCAATCTAGCTATTAAACATCAATATATAAACCAAGTATGACAAAAACTCAGCTTGTAAATGTCAATGCTATAATCAGACAATGAACAAGAAGTAGATTGGCAAAAACAAACAAAAAAAAATGTTACAAATTCGACTATATATTGAACAAAAATTGGCAAAAGGGGCTCCCAACTTCCATGCAAATGAGCTCAAGTTTTATTTTATCAAAATGTGGATACCAACCCTACACCTAATTCCTCCGCAAGCTCATCCCATAGAGGAAGAAGGATTAGCACCACAACAATGATCATCACAATCAATGCTGCTCTCCGCCATGTTCCTACTTCAGTAACATCGTTCAAGCACGGTTTCTCTGGCGTTCTCTGGCAGATTAAAACATACAGCCCCCAGGGAAGTGACAATGGACCACCAAGAACTCCTAATCCCAGCAACAAGTAAGTTGTTAAACCAAATCCAACCAATGCATTTTTTCCAAAGGCACCCTGTACAGCTCTACCACCATCAAGGCAGCCCACAGGAAGCAAATTAAATGCCGATGTCGTCAAGCCACACCATCCAGCAATAACAAGCGGATGAATTGAAACTGTTGCTGCATGCATGGCAGTGTAGCCAAGAGAAACTCTACTAAGTAATCCTAGAAGCAAAGAACCCTGAAACAACATGCTTGGGACCTGGACTAAATCTCCGGCAGTTTCTGGGTTTGACGACAACAATAGTCCTACACCAAACATTGAAAAAGAGAGTGCAACCCCAGCGAGTGGTCCTGCAGAAGCAATGTCAAGCATTGTCCTCCGATCAGGAAGGATAGATTTGAACTGCACAAGTCGAAAAAAAAAATGTGTATCATCATACCAACATTTGAAATTAACTGTAAGGCTAAAAGTCATTTTTTAAATAAATGCTGAATCAAAGTACTACTGGACACTTTATCCTGCACAAAACATAGCACATTTGCCCTCATTCTGCTAGCCAAAAAAAGGATCTTCTTTAAACTTCCATTTTGCAAAGTAGTAAATAAAACAGGATTAGAAAATGTGGTTGCATCTTATTATCCTCATAATTTATCTTCCCTCAGAAAGCAAAGTACCAAAAAATCACAATCTATAATCAGAAATTCTGATATTTTTGAAACCTATAGGAGAAGATAAAAACACATATTTTAGTTACAGAAACAACAAAATAAAAATAGTATCCATATCAGCGTATATATGAAACCTCCTTTATTCTACTACCAAGGGCATCAATATCGCCGTGTTATCAGTGGACTAAGGTCCTCTTGCTCAGTACGCCGAACCAAAGCTTATGAAGTGAAAGAAAACAAATGAAACCATTTGCGAGATTTTCAACAGCTCACCTGAGTTATGGCACCAAAGCTACCAAGTGTAATGTTTGGAATGAAGTAAGGAATGCTCAATTTCACCTTCTTTGGAAATGCTGCTAAAAAATGCCCAACTTCCTGCAGAAAGAAAACAACCTTGCAATAAATATCATCAAACTAGCCAACTGCCAGTAGCAGCTCACTCATTCATATAAATGAATAGCAAGAAAAAAAGAAGATTTTTTGCTAAATATAGCAAAAGGTTACTTGAGCAATTATAAGGATATTAAGCGAAGTCTAAGAAGAAGAAAAAATATTACATGAAACAGCTGAACACCCAACACTCCATAAGCAAGTGGCAGAGCAGACTCCACAAACGGAAATAGAAGCTGCATATCTGGTGGCTCAGTGGCATTTGGATCAGTGAAATACTTCACTACCTCCGGTGGAAGTCTGTTTAACTGAATAAAATAGCATTGATTCAAACATTACAAATAAAAAACATATATGGATAAAGAATAAAGTGAAAATACTTTAAAAAAAAAATCAATGACCTGAGATGCAATGCCTAACTCGACACATGAACCGATTGTGAGAGCAAAGAGCAAAAGGGCAATCACATATTGCCAAAGAGATGTAGGTCCTGGTTCAGAGACCTCTTTACGAAGTATACCAAAGCTCACACGGGGACCTCCCCGTGGATCAGGCCCCTCGGAGTTGGGTTCTTCTACCATGAAAAGGTTGTACTTGTTGCCTGTTGCCTCAACAAGGAGGCGTTGAAGTTTTGCAAAAATATCTTCCCTTTTCCCCCTCAAGTTGCCAAGAAACAGTATACCTTCCCCAAAATCTCCAAAAGATTCCTCACTTGTGACCCAAAATGTTGAATACCCGAAAAGCTTGTCTTTGATCAGTTTCACATCAGCAGGGTCTACCTTTTCAGGACCAAGTAGTTCCATCAATTTGTAGGAATCTACCTGAAAACTGCTAATGTTATAGGAGGAAGGTCTCTCTGGAGGAAAACCTCCTGGTGGCTGTAAAAGGTCATCAGAAAAAAAGATCATGAAATCAAATAAAATCAATTGAATTATTGTTTTCTAATTTATTTTCCTCACTCTATTAATGCATTTTTTTCTTAAAGGGAAAACGGATAACATGGGTAAGAGAATTGAATCACTCTCAAGTATTTCCATTTCATCTTATCTCTCTCCCTCTATCTAGACAAATGCTACATTGTAATCTTTACAATCGTGCAAATCACAAGAACATTGCAGTCAAGGCAAAAATCATCAACTAATAATGAATGAATGAGTAATTTAGTGATGGCTTAGGTGTTAAATCTCATAGACAAATACTACATTCATCACTAACCAATGTACAAAGTATATCTTGCTTAGCTGTTGAATCCTATATAAATCCACATACTTAGAATCAAATAGGGTGATTTGTGTATTTTTCTAACAATAAAACACAACTTCGAGCGGCAAATGCTGATTACACTTACCGGGGGAGAAGAAGGCGACGACGACGACGACGACGAAGGAGTTGAAGAGGGTTCATGTTCGACATTGGTGGTGTGGTCAGCGGCGAAATCATCATCCCCCCTCTGCCCCCTCTTCTCCTCGGAAGTAACCGCGGCGGAGTTGGAGTTAGAGCTGGAGCCGGGGTGGTCATCCCCTCGGCCGCCGTCGTGGGCGAAACACTCGACCGCCCGCCGCCGCCGGGACGCCCTCCCGCACAAAACACAACCATTTCGGAGCACCCATGGCCGCCGCCCACGAGCCGCAGCCGGCCGGCAGACCGGGCGGAGTGGAAGCAAACAAACTCCAAAAGAAGAGGAAGGAATGAATGTGCAAGAAGGCATCTTGTCCTATAACCAGAAAAGGAGGCTGCTTTGTTCCCTACTTGAGCTAAACAGCGACTCAACAAGTTACGACTGGGAATTTCCCGGCGAGTCTCTGAGAGCGGGTGACCGGAGGAGCTTCACTATTCGAGAGCTAGACTCTTCTCTCCTCTATCGTGGATTGAGGTCAGTGGATCGGCGGATGGTGGAGTGGAAAGTGTGGAGCTTGGTAGGCGAAATCAGGCCGGCGGCGACGAGGTCCGGCGGGAGATTCCGACGCGGTCGGGGGGAGGGAGGAGGGTCTGGACCGAGGCTCCAGGCATATCGGAACACAAGGCTCTGATGCAAAGCGAGTTGGGTTCATCCTCCATTTTTTTTTATGATTTATTATTTATTATTGACGAAGACAAAATATGAATGACAAAGAGTTTTTTTAATAAATATATATATATATATATATATTTGAAAAAAATTATCTCTCAAATGGTTTATTTGTGTTCAAAAGAAAATTTATGAATTTTTCTTTAATGAATATTTGGTTGCCTTCTTTTTAACGTGCTTGTTATAAAACCATAGAATTTTAGTGATAGTTGTTCATAAATATAGGTTTGACTCAACGTAGTAAAATTTGAAATGGTAAAAATAATTTTTTTTAAAAAATCTTAATAAATATTATGAAATAAAAAAAACGGTTCTCTTTGTCATAAAATATAAGATTTTTTTGGACAATTTTTTTTATCCACCAAAGCACTTTTACTTGAATGAGAATTAAATTTAGTTAATAAAAATACTTTTTTTCTGAAAGATTGTCAAATTTAAGTATTTTGAATTAAGATGAATCAGATCAAGGCAGCTAGTTTTAGTCCCTGGAGTGTGATTCTTTTATTTAAAAAAATAAATTGAGTTGATCTGAATTTTGTCTAAAAAATATTTGTATTTACATAATTTTTGTTTATTTCAGTTTATAAATAACCTCAAAGTCACTTTATTTGTTATTAAATTTATTTTTTTATATACAATTTGCGAACTTTTCTCCCATGTAATAATTTTTTTTTATTAAAAAAAACATTGATATGAGCGTTTTTTTATTCTGGCGGGTAATATGAATGTTGCAGGAGGCGACTCGTGTCCGGGCTAACCGTATCGTGGCTCGCCGGCGAAGTCTAGCTCAAAAAGGTGGAGTCTGGTCGCGGTGGGCATGGCTGCGGAGGTGCCTGTTCAGGAGTGGCTTCCGCCGGGATGGAAGGTGGAAGTGAAGGCCAGAAAGACTGGACTGAAGGATAAGTGGTTTCTCGTGATCTTCTCTTGTACGTTTCTTTGGGTATTTATCCTTGTGAAAGAAAAAAGGTGGAATATTGGCTATGTTTCTGCTGTTTTTAGCTCTATTTGTCATCTGGGTTGTTGTCCATTATGAGTTCCTCAGCTGTTGGAAGTTCTGTTCAAGTTCAGATTATGCTCCTTGCTTGTTTGGTAGACCAGATTAGTTCTGCCTTGTAGATTCTATGGAAGAAATGTGCGATTTAATCAGTGTGGTGTCTGGAAATTTTTGGTCAAGTGACACTATGTTTTCTAATCTTAGATCAGTAACTTCAAGGCTTCATTGAGCTGTGCTAATTTAATGAGAACACACAGCTGTGCTCTTTCTTCTAGCGAATTAGCACTATCCATGAATTGAGGTTCAGTAGAGTTAAAACTATGTTTTCCGATCTACGAGTGTACTCCAGACTTCATTGAGTTGTGCTAACAAAATGATGCTCAGTCTCCAAGCGAGTTAGTAGTTAGCACTATTTAATCAAAGCACATTTCCAATGTCTTATCGAGGATTAGTATACTTGTTTGACAATTCCTGATTCAAGTTACTTAGATTACAGATGGTCACAAAGAAGGGAGTTCAAGTTCTTTTCGAAGCATTGAGCCTACTAACAGAAGTCCCCAGCCCGTGGGCTAGCTCTGCGATTGTTCTTTCTAAACATCGTTTGACAGAGGCAGCTAAGAAGACCTTTTTGTTAATTTTGTTTGTTGTTCCTACCTTGCTTAATTAAAATGCTATAGAAAAGTGTGGCAACTTTGGAACATTTATAAGTATGATGTCAAATCCATTGAAATGTTAAGTCAGTTTTGGATTATCGCTGACTGGCAGCGGTGAACTATTATTGTGAGTGTTACAACCAATGTGTGGT
>JAVDBV010000691.1:0-16384 GCA_032619315.1 Piper longum
TATATATATATATATATATAGCACACATGGGCGGTCACGTTGATCGCTGGGGTAGTTCAACGCCTCTATGGGAACACTCGACCACAGTTTCATTGCTGTAAATGCATATGTTACCTTTCATCCATACCACATTTTTAGCCTCTAATCACGGTGACTTGGGTGAGAACAGCACTACCAACCATATTGGCTTTTTTATTTAATTACCCATTCTATGTATAGTTTTAATTAACATTAACATTAACATATATATATATGTTATTCATTAGATGCGTCGGATTATGTGAATCTATAGCATGCAAACGCGGTACTAATAGCTTACCACAGTTTTCTGAAGAATTGTATACGTGCGCATTTACGATGGGGATGCGCATGTATATTGTATTGTATGTGGTGGTTGCGCTACTCGTCGGTGCGGTGATGATGCACCCGTTGTGAAGCGTGGGGTTTGGTGGGAGTGATGGGCGAATTGTTGCAGAGATGGAGAGTTCGCGTATTAAGATTAGAACCTTGGAGTGCACCTTAAGGAGCAGAGTTTTTTTTTTTTTAAATTGTGGGTAGATATTATTATTTAATATTGTCAGTGTCGGGTTCTCCCTCCTCCGTAAATATACGAAATTATAATAGATAAAATTGAAGATATTTTTGAAAATGCATTTTAGGTTATGAGAGATATAAAAAAGCAATGACTGACTTTTTTTTTCGGTTTTTGGAGTGGAGAAAAAATGGTCCTGACAAAGAGAAGGGAAAATTTGTGGATTGAAGAAAAATAAATATTTTGTTGTAATTCACTTTTAATCGTCAATGGTAATTTCGTCGAATTCTTAATCTGTAATATTCTTCTGTTATTATCTTATGTGATTTTATACTAATTTTGTAAAAAGTACGGTAAATTTATATTAGAGAGCTTATTCTCCTGTAAATATTTTCTATATCAAGTTATGATATGGTAAATTTGATCCGGCTCTTTACCTGTGATTTTTTCCCAAAAATTAGGGTTTTTCACATAAAATCTAATTTGTTCATACTAAAAGGTATTTCTCTTCGGACGGGTATGTTGTGCCTATTTTGTTTCAAATTCTCATCCTTTTCGGTTGAAATGATGATTTTGTTTGGTAAATTCCAAGAGTCAGGTTGGTGGGAAAATACAATTGCACTTATTATAAAAACAACAAAAGAAAAAAAAGCTTAATACCTCACATAAGTGAGGGTTGAGTTTGTCAGATCAAAAAAACTATTATTAATTAAATAAATCAAGTCGAACGGATCATTTTGATGCCACGGGGCACTTGCCGATCAACATTAGAACTTTTATTTAAAAAACTTTGGTATCAATTGTTGTTCATGGGACCATATCATATTGGTTGTCATTGATGACACAAATTATCATGAAATATCATTATTTTGCTTTGAAAGTTGAGAATCTCATATTTGGAAATAAAAAAGCTACAACTATCAATTAAATATTTGTTAGGGCGTTATAATTATTGTTTAGAAAATAAAAAGATTCAAAAGAATTATCAATTTTGTCGCCAAACAATATTGATAAACCCTAGAGATTTGAGTAATTGTTTTCATTAAAAGTAAACGTTTATGTATAATTATCTCTAAATCTTGAAGAATTATCAAAAAATTTCTCCAAAAGAATCATCATTATTTTTTTATTTTGTCAAAAATAGGTAACAATTATTAAAAATAGAAGAGAAAAAACAAAAAACAAAAGCCCACTTCGCGGCCAGCGCTCCATCATTAAAAGTTTTTTTTCGAAAATAAAAAATACCTTACAGCTTAATAAGTAAATTTACAAAAATATTTCTTTCAACACTTAGATATTTTTCCAATAAACATTTAAAATGAAAATTGAATTAGCCGTATTTTTATAGCTAATATAAAAATTATTAAGATCATAAAATTCATCAATAATAATGTGAATTATTTTAGTTCAATGAGGTAAAAAGAAAAAGAAAAAAAATGGATCGTTGAGTTTGAAGCATTGCTATGAGAATCAATTTGAACCAGTTCGATTTAGTTGATTCAACTTGACTCCATAAAATATCAAAGTCAAAAAATAAATGGATTAAATCACTAGAGTCGGAGTTTGAATTACACAATTCAAACCGAGCTTGACCATTTCATAATGAATCACCATTTTTAATCGATAATGTTTAATAATTATACAATAGATATAAATATAATCTATGTAAATATAAGAGAATTTAGCTTAGCGTGAGAATCCAACACCCCAAAAACCTAAGATCTGCCTGTTACTTATGTTTTCACTCTATCTATGATAATTGGCACTTTAAAGTTAAAAAAAATTTACTTTAATTCATATTTTATTTTACAGTCCTATAAAATTTGTCAAAAAGATTTAATTCAATATTAAGTTTTATTTTGATTTTATTATCCTTGATAAACCAATTTTCATCCAAACACATGCGATCTTGTTAAATTTGCCGATTCAAATGCAAAATTCTTTCGACCTAGTAAAATTTCAGATTTACCAAATCCTCGTGCAAAAGGAAAAAATTCATTTGCCCTTACACATTCAATTTTCTCAAGTGGTTTTCATTATAGTTGATTGAAATATAAATTTTAGATTTATTAAAGTATAAATTGTAAATTTTAATTAATTAAACAATAATTATCTGCATGCATTTTTTTGTTTTATACTTTTTATTATTTTTTAACTTTTTTATTTTTTTAATTTTAAATTATTATTATTGTTATTTATTATTATTTTTAGGAGAATCATTAACGACCACTATGTAAAGAATGTTGGATTAAATCCTTAAAATTTTCATTTTAGTAGCTTAAATCAAATACTCAGAGAAAGAGTTTGATTAAACTTTGGAACCTTGGATGACATTGGTTGGAAGAATTGATGAGCAACCATTTTTTTTCTTCATTATTATTATTATTATTATTATTATTATTATTATTATTATTATTGTTTTTTGCATGAATTGGGGAAAGCGATTCTACGATTCATCACACAAAGAAAACTTCCTGCAACACTGAACTCCTTCTTCCTCCTCGGTTCTCTACACCTTCTACTTCTTCCATTCTTTTAAACTATCAGTTTGTTCGTGGGTTGATTAATGAAACAAGAAGAGAAGTGGTAATCAAGTCTGATCACTGAGTTCTCCACTGATTTCTTTCCTTCTTCTTTGCACCACCGTCCTTTTTCTTTTTCTTTTTTTCTTTTTTTTCTTTCTTTCTTGCGGCGAGGTTGATTTCTTTCTGGAGTTAAATTATATGTTTGAGAGAGTTGGCAAAGGGACAACCGACACATCAAGTGCATAGTGCAGACTACTAATTATGGGTAATCAAAGGTCATCATGCTGAACACTTTTTTTACAGCGGGAACTTGTCGAGTCCTGCAGCAATTGATTTTTCTTATGTCTGAAAACAATACATTTTTTTTGTTGAAAGCAGTGACGTCCTTTTCTTTTCTTTTCTTTTTCACTATATTCTGTACAATGTGATTATCAAGCCAATTTCTCCATTCTTCATTCATTTTTTTTTACGGAAAATTTACGAGAAATTTGACAGCATTTTGTTTTGTCACCCATGAATTTCTCTATTTTGTTTGTACTTGATGTTATGTAAAATTTGGCATAATAGCCATATGCATCGACGTTTTTGTGTATCGTTGCTAAATAAATTCTATAAAAGATCTTTTTAGGATGTAAAGAACGGGGGGTGACGACATTTTTTTTTATTTTACTCTGCGTGTTCATACTTTAATTCACTGTTCATGCGATAAACAGCTTGTTGATAACCGTTTGTTAGAACAATCATGTCCATGCTAACTCGTCATGGTCATTACTGGCGTCTTGGGTATCCCCGCATCTCTTGTTTCTAGTCGTATTTGCAACCGCATCCGTGCATGGAGGTGTATAGTTGAACATTTCGTGCAACTCGTGATACAGCTACTATCATGGTTAAATTAGAAGGCATTCATAGTGTTGATGATAATCACAAAGACACAGAGTTGAACAGGTTTAAGATCATTCTCAATGGAAGGGAGGAGAACAATAGATTCATTTCTGGAATAGGGATCTTCCACGATGCAGTTTCAAGCACTTGGAACATCACCTTTGTTCCCATATTGGTTGGATCATACCTGCCTGTAATAGAAGATCGTCAACTAGGCTATTAAACACATCTCTTAATTTTAGCGTCTCTCCCGGTGATTAATCCATGAACTTAAAATTTTCATTGTTCTTATTTTGATGATTTCTAAACATCTATTGATGTCAGAATTAGGTGACTTGTACCCTGTTAGGCCCTTTTGGGCCAATAACTAAAGAAATAAGGTTTTCTCATTAGCTTATATACAAGTCACCAATATCCACGACTGATGTGGGATAAACCCAACAACTCCCCTTCATATATCAGACGTGGTCGGGCCAATCATCGTCTGGCAATCTCATACATCAGACAGGATGTAGGCAAACTCGATTCGAACTTGGCTCTGATACCACTGGTAGGCCCTTTGGGCCTATACCCAAGCTCGAACACCACTCTTGGACCGTTTAGGCTTTCAAAAGGAACTTTAAATAACCAAAAAAAACTTATAATAGGTATCACAGACCTTTTTTAATGAAAAAACTAGTTCAAAGAATAAGACTTTTCTATTACCTTATGTACAACCAATATGGGATAAACCCAACATGCCCATCTGTTTGCGTTGGATTCTGGGTAAATTATGTGAATGAGTTCAGAGCAGGGGAGGTAGCAAAAGTTTCTATACTTCCTGAAGATGCTTTTGGTAACAATATCACACAAGTTAACAAGGAGGACCCTTCATTGTATAAGTTTGTGATATCAGTGGTTAGTAAAAATGGATCCTCTTCTGATCTTAGTGAGATCTTCTATAAGGGTTTAGACGGCTTTGGATACCTTGGATTCGATTTAAGGTTGTAACATCTGGGAATTTTGCGTTATATATAGTTGGTGGTAATCAAACCTTGAATGGTTTTCCACTACCTTTTAGTGTGGTTCCTGGTGAGTTTCCTGTCTATTTGTGCTTGTGTAGTGTTGGTACTAGTCTACTCTACCTTGTTTCTCACGGAGGTTTCTTATATTGTAGTATCACTAGACATTGCTAAATGTGCTGCCGTAGGGAACTATGAAGCGAATGCACTGCAAATATTTTCCAACTTGGAGGTATTCATCTACCAGAAGGACCAGTTTGATAATGCTGCATGTGGGCAGTATGACTTTGATGTTCGGGTTGTGGAGAAGGTAACAAATTTATCATTGCCTATGTCTCGCTTTTTGTGTATCTGAACCGGGAGACTTTGTGCTCACTATTTATGATGCCAAGGACAAAGGTTCTGCCTTCAGTTTGCGCTACCATTACACTGTTTTTGTAGGTTTGTCATCATCTAATTATTTTTTTGATAGAACCATTAATGAAATTGGAGCTTGTAGCTTTTAGTTATCTATCAAATGTTGGCAGGTTATACCCATGGGTTGAACAGTGTTGTCAATGGTTCTGCTTGCGGGTGAAGTTGCATACCTGTCCGTTTATTTACATGACATATACTTCAACCCATCACATATTGAAGTTCAATGGCTCCGAGTAGTTATCATAAAGAAATCAGATTCTTCAAAATTAAGAGCTATGGTTGCACGGCCTGTTGGTGGTATATATTTCCATTCAATCCATTTTCATATTGCCTTTTCGTCCATTTTGTTTGTATCGTTTTTTGTTGTAAATTATGCTCTGACCAATTTAAGTATTCATTGGATTGATAGCAGAAAGAGAACCCGCAGTTGGAATTCCTTATTTAACTGGTGGCAAGGCTCTAGATCCATTTACTACAAAGAGCATTGTCAGATGCTTGCCATCTTTCGATTTTATGGTACGAATAGTTAATCTTGAGTTAATTTTTTTTCTTTTTTTATGGTGCATCAGAGCAGTGGAATCAGTGTTATGTATAACCCAGTTAAATCTGGAAGCTATGACATATGGGTTTTTGTGGAAACATTCCAGTAAATGGTGGTCGTCCTTATACAGTAGAGGTATCACCAAGTAAGCATGAGATTTGCAATCTTGGGACCTTTTTTTTTTTAGCTTTCCTTCCATTTTACCTGTTAACAGTTTGCTTAAATGCCCATTCAGATAGGGTTGACACTTCAACCTCAAGAGTTTTGACATACTCTCCAAAAGTGTTGAGTCACAGTGCAACTTATGGACCGTTTTTCAAATCCTGTTACATCCCAGCAATCCAAGCTTAGTTTTGATTTTGGTTTTGCCGGCGGATCGCTTTTTTCTGAATTGGTCATTTGTGGACAGAGGAGATGGAACATATCTTGGCCACTATTTAGCAAAGGACACTGGAGTATTTAATATCAGTGTTCTCTTTGAGGGAGAAAAGTTGGCTTCTTGCCCATTTGAGATCAATGCATACAGAAGTAAGTGATAAATGTTATCCAGAGCAAGTCTTTTTACTGAACATTGCTCGAATTTGTGATGTTTTTGTTTCTCGTTCATTTCTCTCTTCATGGTTTATAACAATGGTATTTTTGTTTTCCTGTAGAAGAATATTTTCCTGTGGCTGTTAATGATACGATAACTGTTTGGGAGAATGAATCAATTGCGTTCAATGTTCTGGAAAATGACCACTTTCCAGTGGGGAATAGGAGTATTGTTAACTTCTATTTAGTAAGTTCTTTTTTTCTTACATCTTTGAGATCCTAATAAATGAAGTTCTGAAACAATGCTGAAAGTTGAATTGAATCATGAAAGATTGTTTCCTCTTTACTCTTCAACAGCCGCATCATGGATCACTGAGCATCTGTTTAGTAGATATACCCCTTACAAAGGTTTCTTTGGAAATGATTCATTCTCTTATAGTATCAGTGATGGGAACATGAATACTGCTACAGGCACAGTTACCATCTCCGTATTAATCAGTCCACCGCAATTTGTGTCTTTGCCCTGTCAATTGATCGGCACTGAATATAAAATTAGTCTCAGATTCAGGTATTAGTTAGATAAATATTATGATGTTTATGTAACCAAGGAGATGGCATTTCAGTAGTAAGTAGCTACTGTGTTGTGTATGTATCAATACATCGATGTAGGTTTAGTTTGGCTTTGTTATTCTCATTATATGCCTATTTTTGTAGTGGCTCCGATGGATTTGAGATAAAATATTCAGACCCTTCCGAAAATATATCCATTTACCTCAGATCAGAACATGGTAGGGTGTAGTTTGCTCCATCACCAATGCAGTTTTGGAAGCCATTTGAAAGTGAATTTCAATCAACAGTGAACAAGGAAAAGATTTGATTGTAGTAGGGAGCGTACGAGTTCTTAATCGTATGCTCAGACTCATTCAATATCTTGGGTAGGTTTTGATAAATGATATCTACCTTTGTTGTTCAATTCACATTTTGCAGCCAATGTTCTCAAACTCAGATTTAATGTAACTATTGTTGAACTTCTCTTTTTTTTCAGAGATGAAAACTTCCATGGAGCTGATAATATCACATTTACTATGAAGAACAAGCATGGAGAACAATTTGGTCTTTTTCCTATATATGTGAAACCAATAAATGATCCACCTTTCATTCTTGTGCCTGAGTATATAGTCTTGGAAGACAAGGACGGTACAGGTTATTCAAAACTGTTTAACAGCAACCATCAGGGGGAACAAATCGTCGGAGATCCTGATTCCATGAACTTCCCATGTCTTCTTTTCCTGCAAGTCATTGTGATTTAAGAATGCTTCACTTGCAATGATCCTTCACATGTCTTTCATTGCAATTTTTTTTCAGGTGACAAATCCGAATTCGTTGTCAAGCTCTCAATTGAGGTCAATGCTGGCCTTGTGATGACAACTTTGCCTGCTTATTTGATTAACACAACAGAGCTAATCCTGGAGAGCAAGTATCACTGGCAGCCCCTTCTAGCTTTTGTTGCAATCTCCAAACTGGTTGTCATAAGGGGAAAAGGGATCAGATTTTATTGCAAACTCATGGACTGCAACAATGCCCTTCAACATGTTTCAAGTTTCAAGTTAGTGCACTAATTTTAACATGTTCAACTAGTGCATCACCGTGATTTAAGAAAAAAGTCTGACGCAAAACCATTGACACCCATTTCCGCTTCTACCATGTAGGGTGCTGGGCAAGCTCTTTTAACTGTGAGTGTAAATGATCTTGAAAATTATGGATGCTATTTTGAGTGCCTTCAAGACATGTCATTACCTCTTCAAACTCAAGCTACTAAAAACCTCATTAGATCATGGCCAATGAAGTCAAGTGTACCCCGTTGTAAGTTCATAATTCTTCACTTTGCAATATATTTGGAGTGACTTATTAGTGGTTACAAGCTAGAACTGCATTATGATTTTATATTTTTGCACAGCGATTGGGACAATGGTCATTATAGAGTTCATTTCTATGATTTTGTTGGGCTTCTCTCTTCTGCTTTTCATCTGCAAATGTGCAAAATCTCTGGGATATGAGAGGAGCAGCCCTCCTTCCAGCGAGATTATGCTATCTGATGCACAAAACTTTGACAAAACAGTGGCGACGTTTCTTTCATTTATTTGTTATCATCTAACTGTGATAATGAAAAAAACTGAGAGACATTCAATTTAGACTTGGCATGAAGTAGTAAAATGGTGCAGGTGCAGGCTGATTCGGAAATTCAGAATGGTTGAGGAAACAAAGGTCAAAACTTGAGTGAGCATCTTTCTGGGTCCTTGACTACGTATGGGTAAAGGACTTTTGTTGTGTTGTATACGGTGAAGTCTAAAGTTTTGATGGACATAAATTTTGTACCACTCTTTGATCGTCTAACACCAGTTTGCGTTTTTCATGGACAATCACAAATGAAAAATAATAAAGTTTTCCGTGAAAGCTCAAGTATAAAGCATTAGTGACTATTTTTTATTAAATTTTAATTTAATAAATATTATATCTCAATTTTTTTGTCAATAAAAACTTAGATGCCTCCTGCAGATTTGGGTTTACACCAAGTGGCAAGTGATGTTATTTTGGGTACATAACTGTGTTGTTTATACTCCATGTGCCCTGTACAAAAGCAGATAACTCGCGTGGAAACCAGCGATTACACCTACATGCGTGTAAACATTGATATAAGAGATTCCTGGTGTATACTGCCAGTGATGGTGAAACCGTGAAATATATCAAAGAGAAGAGAGGATCAGACCTGCGAACTCTTTGCTCGGAGTTTCTGAAGCTCAACTTGAGCACAGACCAGCCTGCCAAAACAAACAATAACCCTGAATACTGTGCCCTGAACTAACTGCAATGAGCAATAAGTTTTGAGTTTTATCACTCGCCTCCAATTTAGATCAGTTATCTCCTGCAATAATTCCTTTTCTCTATCCCTTGCGGCTTCTTGCTGATCAATTACAAGCAAATGGTTGCATTTAGAGAATGGCAAGAATGTCTAACAGAAGAGCTTCTACAAAGAATATTGAATATAATGCTCGAAATTATCAGCGCAAAATTTATTCATTAGTAAAAGGAGATGTATGTAAAAGTAGCTCGAGCCCGACCTGTAAACCCTAATTATACAATTCATCTCAGGAATGTGAACATCAAATTACTCAAAAGTAATAATATGAATAAAGATCACCAATGATTTTCCACAGGGAACAAGTATTTTCTGGTTCAAAAGAAATGACATTTCAAAAGTCCCAACCATGTATGTGCAAGCGGACAAAACACAATATCTTATAACTTCATAAACTTATTCCATAAGGGTTTGGAGAAAAAATAAAATTGTTCCATTAAGCACAAATAAAGAGCAGTTGGGGCAGCCAGTTATCTGGAGTTTTGTCACAAGTAAAATATCTTCATAGCAGTATGAAACAAATGATCCTAACCTAATCAAATTTCTTTACTCACCCATGGTCTGTCTGTTGAATGGGTAAACTGTGGCGTGCTTACTCCATCAGCTGGTCGAGCGGCAGAGAAGGTGGTAGAAACCACAAACAAAATTGAGGGAAAAAAATTAAAATAAAATACTATTAAGGAAATTTTACCTGACAAGTCTCCACTAAACATGTGACCATGACTAACTTGTTTCATCAGAATAACAAAATTTTCCTGCCAAAACAACAATAACAAGAAGCAATATTATCAAAGAAAATTATACAATCACAACTGCAATAAAAATATCCCTACCCTCAGAGAATTGATTGATTGAAAAATAGTCTGCAATTGGGGCGTCAGAGCACCACCAATGTGATTTGATAGAGGGGCATCAGCAGCTGAAGATCCAATGCCGGGATGTTGAGCAATAACCTTTGTGGCGCAATACGCACAGAAGCAATGCAAATAAGGTTTATCAGTTGCTATTATCAATAAGTTATCCCATTTCAATAGTTTCCAAACAATCCCTTTCAATAAAATAATCATTCAGAAAGCTTTCGCATGCCATAGAAGGGCAATATCATCTAATGAAATCATTTACCAACAGAAAACTAAATTCTACTTTCTATTTCTGTCCTATTGTTTATTGATGTTTTGTATTTAAAATTTCCATTCTCAACCTAAAGTTCCACAAAATGTTAATCCCATGTTTTAAAACTGTGGATACTCCTGAACAAGCAGTTACTTATAATTCTGAACAAAATAAATGGTCATCATAAAAGCAGAAAAAACAAGAAAACACCTAGCATGTTTCAGGGTGTGACGCATAATTAAAACATGTCATCACCATGTATCAGTAAATTAAGCATTTCAACTTTGATATGCCACTAGGAAAATTGTATCCAATGAACGACTGTGCTCACTGCTATCATTAGATGGAAGAGTTTTCATCAAAGGCTCACAGAGACTGCAGTATTTAAATTACCAATAGGTTAAAAGGGGTAAAATATCTCTAAATTAATCTAGTTATATCACTGCTAATCAAATCAGAATTTAAACTTTTGGCTTAGAAGTTAAAGAACTATGATATTTGAATGTTAAGATGGACGAAGCTTGATGTATTATAAATTTTAATACTGATTTAAATTAGAACTAGTGCTTCATCAAATGTTCACATTCAGGTTTTGAAGTTAGCATTTTGACAATGATATTACTTTCAAGGTGCGTTTGGTACCGCCGCAAACTAAAGCTTGTGCATTTCATTTTTGTTCAAAAGACTTCTAAGCTAAAAGAAATAACAAAGCATGGAGTGAGTGAAGCAAACTTCCCCTTCATGAGTGGGATCACCAGGAAGTTATAGAGAAAATTAAAAGGAATTGTTTTTGAGGAAGGCACTGACAGGTTGAAGGTGGAATTGTTTTTTCTTTTTTTTCTGATGAGGTGGAACTCTGTTTATGCACCAAGGAAAAAGATGATGCCATAACAGGAAATCATCACTTCAAAGATTGAGTTGGATAGGAGCCATTGATGAAATCTATGCATCTGACGACATCAGCAAATGCCCAGTAGTTGAGAAGCTACATTGCGTTCATAGGTAATATATTTTGCTCAGTAATGAGACAAGATCCTATTTATCTTTTTCCTAAAATTAAATATATAAGTTTCATGCAGCTACTGAACTCGCTAATTCTAAAAAAGTTCCATTCAAGAGTAGAACCACCACGGACGCTTTCTATACAATATTTTAATATGGCTAGAATTAAAAATCAATGGCAGAAGAATGAAACTTTAACAGGCGAAAAAGCCCGAAGATTGCCAAATTAAATATTTCACAAGTTCTGAGGGACCACAATGTGGACAAAGACTGAGAAGCTCTAATGGGTGTTTAAGATAGTAACAAATTGGTAAGAACACATTTAAAAGAATGGCAACTTCCATCTAACAGTGTTGAGCAAATAAAATGTAAATACAGAGGAAAACAACAAACCTGCATACTATGACTCTTTTGTAGTGCAGAAGGAGGTGCCTGTCAAGAACATAAATGCTCGTGTGAATTCTTGAAAAAAGAAGAGAAAACAACTAATAATCAGTTCTTCACCTTATCGTTTTCAACACTTTCAGATGTTACTTTAAAACGTCCTCTTTGGTGCACAACAGGCCCCTTAGGCTTTTCACTGGCATCAGGCCCCTTAGGCTTTTCACTCGTATCAGACCCCATTGGCTTCTCACTAGCATCAATACCCTTTGGTTTCTCACTGGCATCAAGCCTCTTAGACTTATCATCACTGTCAACAGGCTCCTTAGGCTTCTCATTGGCTTCACTAGTTAAAACTGTTAAATGACAAGTAAAGAAAGAATTACCACATGCATTTAAAAAGTTATTCTTAAAAATTGGGGATTGACCTTCCCGTTGCGATTTTTTAATAAAAAAAAACTATGAAGCGTCTATCTAGCAAAAAATTGATGGAAGTATACCAGTCAACTTGGCTCCCTTTTCCAAATTTTCAGAAAGTACATCATTTTCACTATTAGTAATTCCAGCAGCTTGAGCCTGAGAGTGTTGCTTACTACTAGATCAAGATTAACCAAAAAAATATCATGGAACAAAGTCCTCAAAATAATTATCAAATCTTGGTAAAGAACAATCTAAAGAAATCTCCAATAGTTTTATCAGTATGAATGACACAACAAAACAATTAACGTACTTTAAAATATTTAATTTTGCATTCATCATGTTAAATAAATTACTTAAGAAAAGAACTGTCAAATAAATTTCATTATAGTTACTCTGCTGGTGAAACTACCGTTGAATAGTAAAAGTTCAAGCTCAAACTGTTCAAGAAAAAAATCACTTATATGAATTCTACACCAGCCCAAATCAATGTTGTGGACACCAGGTTATAAATCTAAGCTACAGTGACTAACCAAATACCAAGAGAAGGCAAAAATAGAACTCTAGAATCCTACAACAAACAAGCAGCTACAAAACTGCAAGAGAAAAAAACCATGCATAAAAATTTTACCGAAAGATAAACCTTTTTTATGGAATATAGTTTATTGATTTAATATAAAATGACTAACAACATACTCAGAATGCAGAACTAGATAACTCAAATCATGTAATAAATGAGCAGTCACTCAAATCATTCCATAAAATGCAGGTCAAAGTGAACAAACTTATTACTTCACAGCATAAGAATGCAAAGAACCTCTCTATTTTACACAGGGTGGCAACTGATGCTAATTCAGTGTCAGGAGGACTATTCTCGTTGCTTTGTTGAAAACCCAAACACTTGGAGCTCATGTCATCAACCTCCAAAAGGTTCTCATCTGAACAGGATGCAGTACCATTTGAATAAGGAACGACAATGTCCTGCTCTGACAAAGATTTTTGGGTCTGCTTGGTGTTACTTGATTCCTCTTCAATTCCACAACAACTATCCCTGTATCGTAGTTTGTAGCAAAGATGTACAATAAACTTATCAAATCTTCAAGTTAAGCCACTTAATAACTAACTTACGATTGACATAGATCGTATCAATTGTTCATAACAGAAAACAATACAAACTTGAGATCATTTGCTGCTGATCCAGGAGATAAAGGAGCTGTTGGGTTATTCTTCTTTTCATCTTCATCGTCATGCTATACACCAAAAGTAGTTAATATAACCCGCTCACACAAACGTATGCCCATATTGTATATAATTTTCTTACGTTTTCCATCACATCAACTTCCAAAGATGTTTGAAGATGATGTTGTGACTCCTTATCAGGGATCAAGCCCAGCCCAAACAAGCATTCAGTAGACTCCCTTTGCTCATTTTCTGGAATGCTTTCAACAATATCTTGAATCTAGTTAGAAAAACATTTTCATCAATATATATCAAATATTATTTAATAAAAAAATAAGGAATTCCAAGCCACAACTTCAAGCGTAATTCTCCATACCAATGACGCCTGAGCCTTCAAGTTTTCCATGTTGAAGTCCCACCCACTAATCCCTCGCTTGTACTCACTCTATGCACATGATAGTAGTATATTGATTAGGAAACAGTGGCGTATCAACGTGGAAGAAAAGACACAAATACACAAATAGGGACAGAGAAAAAGATGTTCTAAAGATACAGATCAGCATATAGAAAAATGAGAACTGCTTCATTAAAAATTCTCAACTGGCTAACAGCCTAAATTGTGTGCAGTTTCCATAAGACAATGTGCTTGCGTGATACATAGCCAGCCAAGAAGTAAAAATATTTTGATCATGTAAATGTAAAATAGGTCAATGCAAAGTAAAGAAGAGCATCTAAAGCAAATTGAACATATGTACAACAAACTGCAAAAGCAATGTAGATAGAATATGAAAATCACTTCTTAATGTTCAATTGACCTACCAAAGAGAGCTCTTCTTTCTTCCCATCTGGCATTTTTTTCTGAGCAACTAAATTTTCATCTTTTAACTGCACCAACACAATATTAGTTTGAAACACCAATAAAAAAATAACCCAACAAGGAAATTAACTTAATATGTGAAAGTGATCTGTACCTTTAGTTCTTTCAGACGCTCGCCAAGTTCAGGTAATCCATCCAAAATAGTTCGAGCTATATAATCACTTGATCTAGCTTGCCTAAAAAATGGATGTCTTGCCAGCTTATGAGCTGTAGGCCTTCTTGACGGATCTTTGACCAGGCACCCAGCAATCATTTGTTTAAATGACTAGGGGTTTGGAATATAATATATGTCAAAAAACATGAAGCATAAATAAATAGAAAATAAAATAACATTTATAACGTAAGAATACCTTTGAAAATTTTTTATCCCTCTCATAATCCAAACCCGGAGGTGCATTTTGCAGAGTCATTAATAAGACCTGGAATTTGCATTTTGTAATATAAAGAAAAAACATAAAAAATTTTCCATTTGCAATATAACGCAAAAACATAAATTTTTAAAGGAAGAAAAGTTTTGGAAATAAGAAGACCGCTTACTTTCATTGGAGGATACTTTGAGAAAGGAGCATGGCCATGGGCCAATTCTAAAGCAGTTATGCCAAATGACCATATATCCGCCCTGCAAAGATTATTTAAATTAGGAACAAGGAGCACCTAGAATATAGACAGCAATCTGCAACCGCTGTTATTTAAAGACAAACTTTAAATCATATCCACGTTTTGGGTCCATCACTTCAGGTGCCATCCTACAGGTTAAAAGAAAACATTAGCTGTAGGAAAAGTAAAGATAAAAATTGCATAAAATTAGCATTACGACAATTTACCAACAAGGGGTGCCAACAAAAGTATTCCTCGCTCGCTGCCTATCACCGGAATCGAAGAGACTGGCTGAAACACCAAAATCTCCAATTTTAACTCCACCATGCGCATCAATCAAGATATTTCCGGCCTATAAAAGAAAAAAACATCTAATTACAGAGTTATGGACCAATTTCACTTTAAAAGGTCAGGCCATCAAGTTGGTTAAAATATCTTGAAAACATTGTCACTTGCCTTCACATCTCGATGGATTAGACCATGGTCGTGAAGATATAACAAACCTCTTAGCACCTGCTCAAGCACTGTTGCAATAATAGTCTCCTCGAAACCATCAGGATAAGCAGCCTTTAAAATATGAAGGCAAGATCCCCCAGCCATGTAAGGCATAACAACCCAGAGACTCTGATCATTCACAAAGGAACAGTATGCACTAAGAATGTGGGGATGATCCACCAAGAGCATAGTCTGTGCTTCACGGGAAATGGTGCTCTGCAAATTATTTTCAACATCTGCTTCAGTTTATAAGGAAAAAAATAAAAACTATAGCGAAGCATAGTAAGAACTTTTGGAACTTCCAAAGGCATTCCATTGGCTAGAGCCAACCGCTCTGCATGGCTTCAATCGCCAAATAATGCATACCCTTGTCATATGATTTAATAATTCTTTATCGATCCCTATCCAGTACTCAACCAGAACATATCGACAGATAGCATCTAATATAAGGCGTGAACCATAACAATTCTGAGTTCCGATGAACTCCTCTAATAGTTAAAAAAAACGCAGACACACAACAGAGAAAATGTCCTGCATCCCAACCACGCCTACCAACATAGATGCATATGTTGAGCGAAACACATTGTACAATAAAGAACAAATATTCCCTGCTCCGATGTCCTAACCACATTTGCAATAAAATGTAGGCGATTACACAACCAAACAAGAAAAACAAAAATTCACCCAACAAACTAAAATTACAGAGATGGAGGCTTATAATCGAACAATCATTCATCACCCCGCTCAATTCTCGACCAATTTCATTCATGCATTAACATCATTCATGCACGGACAAATCGAATAAGCAATAAATTCACATCCTTCGTTCAATTGTAGCAAATCGAAACAGGGAAACAAGGAAAGGGATTACCAGGTCACTATTGCTCCTCTCGAAATCGAGTACTTTGATGGCAACGATCTCGTTGAGCGGGCAACAAAGCGCGCGATACACCGAAGCGCTAACCCCGTGCCCAACC
>JAVDBV010000692.1:0-13565 GCA_032619315.1 Piper longum
TATATATATATATATATATATATATACACACACACACACACATTTAGATGTGTGCAATGCGTGAGCTATGTCTGACTAACTTTTTAAGTTTTTATTTTAAAAATTAAAATATATAACATTAAAGAGTATAAAAAAACTCCTTTTTAAGTTGATTGGGATAAATAAATATTTGATAATTTTAGAATTTAAAAACTTAGTAAAAATATCTACATATTTTTATTTAAAAATTTCTGAAAAATATCATTTTGTCAAGTTCAAAGTAAAATATTTATATTAAGGGCCCATTTGGTTGGCATAAAAATTTCAACATCCCAATTCAATCCGAAGTGATGGACGAAATTGTACTGTTATAATTTGGAAGCTACTCATCAGCTGCCGTGTACAGAGTTTGCTGAAATAGATCCAAACCCTCTGTGGAGGCTTAAGATGGACACTAGGTTTAGTTTTCATAAAATGCGAGCATTATAATCTTACTACTTAGTTAAAATGATTGGCTTAGGTCTTTTTATTCGTTATATATAGAGTATGTAAGTACTTACACTATCGTGGTTACCTGTTCCACATACATGACGTGAGAAATAATAAAATCATCAGAGAAATTACATAGCATCATAGAGTATCAGGCCATCAAACCCTAATACCCAAACTTCATATGGGCCTTCAAGTGATGTGAACCATAAGGTCCACCATCCTCGGCAAATGAGTAGTCCATTACCAATGAAAAACTTATAAAATTTTATAATTACCTCACACTGGGCGTTAAGCAAACAAGCTTAAATAAGTGTTAGTGCTCATGCATGACTAATATTCAGATTGATACATATAACACTTACGTCCTCACATCATCCATATTACACATACTATAGTACTCGAGTGGCAAAAAGAATGGTTAAGTTAATGTCACAAACCTTATAAATATGATGCATTATGCAGTACCCTCATACTCTGCACTAGCTCAATATTTGAAGGAGAACTAGTGGAGTTCATGCATCCTATACACACTTTTTTTCATGAAAGTCATAAAATTTCATATTTATACATATAAGTTTGGGAAAGGATTTAATACTTACTTATTGGATCCTAACTTTTGAAAACTATCAAGGGGTCTCAACCTTTAAGTTTCATTAAACACATGTAGAAAACATGGACAAATGACCCGATATCAAAAGGGTTTCAATGTCGTTCTACATCTAAAATGCGGTTAAAGCAAAGATGAAGCAAAGATAGAGTCCTACGGACTTGGATAAGTAGATCTCCTTATTCTAATTGATGAGTTCACCCATGCTATCCAACACGGAGATGGAACCAAATAAGAGTCGGGTCACATTAGTATGCAAAACGAGGCAAAGTCTTCCTACAAGTTCAACACTTAAAGATCACTTAATTATCTTTATTATATCTTAAGAGAAGTGTTAAAACTTATTAAGTAACTTAATTAAGGTTTTGGTTTCATGTTTATATTGCGGCCTTAATCAATTCTATGGTTTTAATCTAATGGCATAACGGGACAATTTTTTGGATGGGCCTAATGATGTCCAAATGGGCTGACATTTGGAGGTGTGGGTGCTTACACTCTAAGGTTCATATGTAAATTCCACCATCGCTAGTTCATGGCCCAATCAAGGAGAACAATGCCCATTAAGCTCGGCCCTAAGGTATCGGAACAGTGTTCCTTGGGCGCATACCAATTTTGTAACAGTTCGTTCATAGACTAGAGGACTTCAAATGGGGTTGGGTCAATGGCCTAGTTAACTACCACACGGAGCTTGAGCCTATTATATTTCCTCCTAATTTACTTTGTAAATGGGCCTAAATCAATTTTTAAATTTGGGTTATCGGATGGGCATTTCCTAAAGCTATCTGGACGCTAACAACTTGGAAAATCACAAATAAAATTAAGAACCTACCTAAATGGCCCAAGATTGGCTTCTGAGACATAGGGTAAGGTGTGGACCAAGTTTCACTCAAACTAATTTCAATAAGCCATTTTAAACTAATTTACCACCAGAGTGAAAAACTTGGGTTTTCACCCTCCATCGTTACTGTTCAGGTAAACACCTCCAAAAACATACGTAGATTATTTTTACCGATTTCCAAAATTTATATCTTTAAAATATTCACTTAATGGAGGATCATATATTTTGAACAAATTTTACTAGCTTAAAATTGATAGTTTGTCATATAACACAATCACTGATCATGCACATAGTCACAAACAGCACAACAAACATAAAGGTGTACTTAGGGGTGATGTTCATGGTCATTCTAGGGCATGACAGGTAAAAAACCCAACACAAAACTTGTAGATGTACATCTTATAAGAGCAAAAACACAAGAATCATTCAAATATAACATCAGAGTGCCAAGATATAATTTTTATACCAAAATAATGCAAATCAGTGGCCTACGTGCATTATAAAATGCATATCTATTTATTTACATGACCAAATAAATGAGTACTCAAAATGCTCCTAATAGGGAGATCTAAATATTAAAAATATCATAAAAATGAAATCACAAAACTGTAAGTGATACACATCAAACAACGTGCAATACAAACCTAAAACTATCATGGGAAGACTAAAGGGAGGTCTTTTCAGGCATCTAACCTCAAAGCCTATTATCCTAGGAGGCTAGAAAAAAGAAGAAGTGTGCCTAGAGCTCCAAAGAGGAAGAAGAAGGCCAGGGAGTGGAGAAAAAGGTCGTTGGAGGTGAGGAGGAAAGGATAAATGGTGAAAATGTGAAAGAAGGGATGGGTTTTATATATATAAAAAAATGGTTGGCTTAGTAACGTCATTGGTATGGGTGTCATACCTAAAGAAGAATGAGGTTGATATAGAAGAAGGTAGCTAAAGAGGTATGAGTTGGCTTAGTTAAAGAGGTATGGGTTGTGTTAGACCAAAACCCAAAAACATAAGGTTTTTAACCTAAAGCGATCGGGCCAACCTTGGGAATTGCTCTACAAGAACCAAAAGGGCAGTTAAAACTATTTAAAAGGGTTATTAAACAAACGGCAAGCATACAAAAGACACGCAAGGGGGACGGTCCTAACATGTACTATATACGACTAAAATAGACCAATCATGAAAAAGTCAAGCGTGTAGCATCCAAACAAGCATATCAAACATTGAAGGAGGCTTAAGGCCAGGCTAACATATACCATACCATACACAAACCATGGCAAGAAGGGCCAAACCTTAGTATCCTGATTCGGATAACAACTAACCTGACATTAAAACCCTCGGGTGGATGTCCTAAGTTTTCAACCTCCCACACTTAGAAAAATTCCTTCCTAGAGTCCTAAGGGGTTACACACGCAAAAACATGCCACAATACACAACATATGACATACAACATACAATAGCACTGAACCAAAAACATAGAAGGGTGCTAATCCCTCTAGTTATCGTCCTTCATAGGTAAGAGTCTGGAGAAATGCTACCACATCTCGTGCTCACTCTCCCAAGTGGCCTCCACAACACCCTGCCATGACCAAAGTACCTTGACCTAAGGCACTTCTTTCCTAGAGAGAGTCTTCATTGACCGGTCGAAAATTAGCGTAACCTCCTCCTCGTAGGACAGGTCGGGATGTTAAGCTCTTAATACTAAAGTTGCTATGATACATTGGGCACATACTTCTTCAGCATAGATACGTGGAACACCGACTGCACTACTGTTAGACTGGGTGGGAGTGCAAGCTCGTATACAACCTCGCCAACATGTCTCAACACCTTGAACGGGCCAATATACCTTTGAATATGTTTGCCCAACCTCCCAAAATGCATGGCTCTTTAGTCGGTGAGACTTTTAGGAAAATGAGATCCTTAGGGGCGAAACTAATGTCCCCATGCGTATTGTCTGTATAAGCTCTTTGTCTATCTTGAATTGCCAAAAGCATCTGCCTAATCAACTCAACTGTCCTCTAGGAGTTCTAAAGGAACTCTGGGCCTACTATTAACGGCTCAACGCCCTCAAGCCAACATGTCGTTGATCTGCATGGCCTACCATACAATACCTCGAAGGATACCATCCCTATGATGGCATGTTAGTTGTTGTTATACACAAACTCCACCAAGGGAAGGTGCTCCTCCTATGATCCAACGAAGTCCATCATACATGACTGAAGCAAGTTCTCCACAAAATGTGAATCGTCCTCTCAGACTGGTATTGCTTTGTGGATGATAGGTTGTACTACACTTGGTCTCTGTCCCAAGTTATCACTGAAATGATCTTCATAAGGAAGAGGTGAATCTTGGGTCCCTATCTAATACGATCTCCCTAGGAACTCCCTGTAGTTTGACAATCTGATCCATATATAATCTGACCAACGTAGACATGGGATAGGTCATATGAATCGGTAAAAAGTGCATTGATTTTGTCAACCTGTTGACGACAACCCATACTGCATCCATCAGTCACTTCAAAGGGGGTAGATGTGTGACAAAGTCAGACGTGATGCAATCCCACTTTTACTTTGGTGGTGGTAACAGCTGCAGCAAACCCCCTAGTCTCTGGTGCTTGATCTTACCCTGCTAACTAATAAGACATCAGGATACAATGTCAAATATTCTTCATTTTTGGCCACCGATAAGAACAACACAACTCATGATATATTTTCACAAAGCCCAGGTGCACCATGAACCTCGAATGATGGGCTTCGTGAAGAATGTCCTCATGCAATCCGGTAAACTCTACAACATCTAGCACATATAACAGTCCTCTCATTTGTTGCAAACCGCTACCTCTCTAAACAACCCAGAATGAGTCCCCTAAAGGAACCACTACTCTGACAACTAGTCAACTGCTTGTGCCTGTCTGATACAGTTTGTCATAGTCAGACAAATCGTCCACCTCGCTAACATTACCACAAGGTGTCAGTAACCTACATCCTCCCTCTGGCCTTCATAATTTATACCCATATCTGCCAATCTAGCTCCACATACTATTGGCCTCCTACTGGCATGTACAACCACATTTGCCTTACCGAGATGGTAGGCAATGTCATAATCTACTTGGAACTCCAACCACCTACGCTGTCTATTGGTTAGATCCTTATATGTGAAGATGTACTTCAAGTTCTTATAATTGGTAAAGAGCTGTAAGGACACTTCGTATAGATATTGTCTCCATGTGCGTTGTGCAAATATGACCACTGCAAGCTCTAAGTCATGTGTGGGGTAGTTTTACTCATGCACTTTCAATTGTCGGGAAGCATAAGATATTACTCTGCCTCTCTCCATTAACACACAACCTACCCCTACAGCGAAGGCATCACTGAATACTACAATTCATCATAGTTGTTTGGTAAACTCAACATCAATGCGGTAGTAAGTTTCTACTTTAAAATTTGGAAAATCTACTCACATGTGTCCGTCCACTCAAAACGACCATCCTTCCTAGTCAGTCATGTGGGAGCGGCTGCTAAAGAAGAAAAACCATGTATGAACCTCCAATAATAATTGGCCAAGCCCTGAAAACTCCATATCTTTGTGGCCGTAGTAGATCGCTCCCATCTTAATACTGTCTCTACATTGGCTGGATCCACTATAATTATAGCCACTTATACTACATGTGTCAAAAAGATAACCTTAGACAACCAAAACTGACACTTGGAGTGCTTTGCATACAAGCGGTGCTTCCGTAGGATTTACAAAGCAAACATCAAGTGTGTCTCGTGCTCCTCTCTGGACATCGAGTAAATTAGGATGTCATATACAAATACAATCACAAACTAGTCCAAGTATGGCTAGAACACCCGGTTCATGACATCCATGAGTGCTGCTGATGCAATAGTCAACCCAAAAGGCATGACTAAGAATTCTTAGTGCCGGTACCGAGTCCTAAAAGTTGTCTTCGGTACATCCTCCTCTCGTATCCTCAATTGATGGTAGCCTAATTGAAGATCAATCTTTGAATACAAAGTAGCTCCTCCAACATGATCAAACAAATCATTTATTTGCAGGAGGGATAATAGTTCTTCACCTAACCTTATTCATCATTTTGTAGTCAATGCACAACCTTATGCTACAATCCTTTTTCGTGACAATGCAGACCGGTGCTCTCCAAGGTGAGACACTCTGTCTGATGAAAACCTACTCTAATAGCTCTTGCAATTGAGTCTTGAGCTTCTTGAGCTCAAGTGATGCCATTGGATACTGTGCTCTAGAGATAGGTGTAGTACCAAGGACCAAATCAATAGCGAACTCCACCTCTCTGGCAGGTGGTAGTCCAGACACCTCATCTTGGAAAATATTTACGAACTTACTGACAACTGGAATCTTTGCCAATTCTGGTCCTGATTGATCTAGTATAGCTACAACTGTGGCAGGAAAGACCTCAAAACTCTTGTGTATCAATCTCTGTGTCGTTGATAGGATATTAGACATCCTCTCATGCCTCTTCCTCTGCCCTAGAATGCAATCCTCACATTCCTCTTCAGCCTAAGCTAAAACTTCTTCTACAAGTAGTCAATCAATGCCCAGTGGTGCATCATCTAATCTATGCCAAATATTGTGTCAAACTCCCGCATGCAAAGCTCTAAAATTAGTAAAAATGATGCACGACTAGATAACCACAACAACACCCTACATAGACTCACTGGTGGTGTGTATGGCTCCGACTGGAGTTGACACAATCCAATCAACAACTATCGTGGCTATGAAGGTATGTGTACTATCAGAGTCAAACAACACAACTGCAAGTGTAGAGCGGTTAAGAAGAGTACCTGTGATGACAGCTGCATCCTGAACTTCCTCCTTTGCACCTACATCATATATCCTACCCTACCACCCTGTATCTTCGCCTCAGCCTATGCCACATACTGTGTTACTGCCTTCCCAATGTCCAATGCAACTAGGTTAGCTTGCCTCTGCTGACCCTAACCTCGACACCTCTGGCCATGTCCGCCTCTGGCCCTCCCATGGTCCCTTTGCCCACTGCTGGTGGTCACCTCTCCCCTACTGCCCTTGAAGCAGGTTGGCGGTTCACACGAAGCTTGAGCCAAGTGAGAGTTTGGCCCAATTTACATGGTAAATGGGCCTAAGTAGATCTAACAAGTTGGGTTCCTATATGGGCTATTTCTAGACCTATCTGATCTATAACAACTTAAAACTTCATAAATAAAATTAAGAACATACCCAAATAGTTGGTCACAATGCTACTGAGACATAGGGTAAGATGTCGATCAAGTTTCATTCAAATCCAATACCATTAACTTATTTTAAGGTAATTTACAACAGGAGTGAAAAAAGTAGGGATTTCACTGTGTATTCTTACGTAGTCCAAGTAAACACAATCAAAACACACTTAGATGATTTTTACTTCCAACAATTTATATCTTTTAAGTACACACTTAGTGGAGCATCATATATTTTTACCAGATTTTATTGGCTTAAAATTAGTGGCATAAGATATAATACAATTACAAATCATGCTCACAGTCATAAACAACATAGCAAACATAAGGTGTACTTAGGGGTAATGTTCAAGATTATTTAGTTGTTAGATTAGACTTAAAATTTTACCACGATCTTCTAAGATCACCATGAACAAAATAGCATGTTGTTCATCAACAGATCATACAAGGCCAAAGAGTAAAAGGGGAGCTTATCTCACTATAGCGGCAAAAGTTTGGCCACCTTTGCTCATTTTTTACCGTTATACATGGAAATTATAGGGCATGACAGGAAAACACCTAACAGAAATGTTATAAATATACATTTTATGACCGCATAAAAGCAAGAATCAGGAAAATGTAACTTTAGAGTGCCATGACATAATTTTTATACCGAAATAGTGTAAAACAGTGATCTACGTGCATTATAAAAAATATATCTATTTATTTAAAGGAGAAAATAAATGAGTACTCAAAATTCTCTTAACAGACACATCTACATGCTGAAAATGTTGTAAAAATGAAATCACACAATTGTAAGCGATATACATTAAACAAAGAGCAATAGAGGCGACACAGACACGAAACTAGCAAGAGAATGCCAATTGGAGGTTTTTTGACCCATCCAACGTCAAAGCCTACTACCATAGAAGGCTAGAAAGGTGGAGGAGGGTTCTTGAAGCTCCAAGGAGGAAGAAGAAAGCCAAGGAGAGGAGGAGAAGGTCATTGGAGGTGAGGAGGGAAGAAGAAATGGTGATAGATGGGGGAAAGGAAGGCTTTTTAGAAAAAGGGTTGGTGGTTGGCTTGATGATGTCATATGTATGGGTGTCATATCTAAAGAGGTATAGGTTGGATTCGATAATGAGGTATGAGTGGGTTAAATAAAGATGTATGAGTTAGGTTAGATAAAGAAGTATAAGTTAGGTTAGCCCAAAACTAAAAAACTTATGCATTTTACCCTAAAGTTATCAGGTTAACCTCGGGAATTGCACCGCATGTCCCGAAAAGGGGGTTACGATGGTTTGAAAGGGTTATTAAACACATGGGAAACACAAAAAAGACACAATGGAGACCGTCTAACTTCTAACTATATATGACCCAACTGAACCAAAATTGAAAAAGTCGGTTGTCTAGTATTTTAAGAAGTGCATTGAGGGCCGAAGGAGGTTGAGGTCTGGAAAGCATACACTATGTCATACACGAACCATGACAAGATTTGACAGACCCTACTAACCCAATAAGGATAACAACCAACCCGATAGTAAAACCTTGGGGTAGATGACTTGAGTTTTACAAAAATAGTGTAAATGAAAATTTCTTTTCATATGAATTGGAAATGCAATGAGACGAAATGTCATTAAAATTTTCCTTATATAAGTGGATTGTAGGAAATAAGATGAAAATAAAATATTCTTTCGTATGTGCATATGTATTTATGTCGAAAAATTTCCCCAGTTTTCTTTTGTTTTTCATTAAAAAATATTATTTTTTGAAATTTTGACATAGATTTATTTCGACTGAAACTAAAAATTTCTTTTACTAAATTTGAAGACATTCAAATATAAGAAACTTTGTAACTTTTAAATTTTAAATTTCTTTCAAGTAATTTTAGGACAATTAAATAAATCCTAAATGTACAATGTAAATTATCTTGCACCGAAAAGATGAAAAATTTCAAGTGACCCTCAACTTTTTTGATCACCAAAATTAACTTAATTACAATTATGTGATTAGCTACAGTTGTATATTTAATTTTAATTATTTTTAGTATAAAAATATATTTTAATTTTATTAATAATATATGAAAAATATAAAGTAATTTGAAACACAATTTTTGCTAATATATTTAAAAATATCTTGCTCATTGAAATCAATTTGTAATTATTAAAAGCAAAAATTATTTGAAGAAATTATATAATGAAATTTTAAATATTAATGTATAATTAGTTGAAAATACTTATTTTAAATTATATATATAGCAGGATGATTTTTAAGCAATCCATGAATTAAAAAACCTATGAACTAAATATATATATATTTTTTATGAATCAAATCATCCTTTCTTATTTATGGAGTAAATAAGATATATATCATTATCTTATAGATCATTTAGTTTCTTATACATATAGGATGATTTAAATCTTCGCTCTCATTTATTGCTTTCACAGGAGATAAGCAGTCCATGAAAAACGTGATATTCATTAGTTTCTTCATCACATACTCAGCAACATGAATAAGTCCCTCGATTTCTCCTTCTTGGAGGATAGATCTTCAGCTTGATCCTGCACTAGAAAGCAGGCGCATCCATTCTTGGAGATTTAGAAAAATCCCGGCCATGATAAATGAAGAGAAGGATCGAAATTAACATCAACAATGAAAGAAACACAATTGCAGCAATCTATGATCGTAGAGATCAAATTTATTGTTCGCAGAAGAGATAATCTGGTCAACTGAAACAACCTCCTCTTTATATTTAATCTTGTTCCTTACATTCCATACGTTATACCAAAAAACTAGATTTTTGAGTAAGAAATTATTATCGGGCAAAGAAAAATTAGATTGCCATTTAATAACATAATCAAAGATTCCGAACATCCTAAACCAAAGAGGACGAGTGAAAGGACGGACAATCAATAAAGATATGTCACGAAGATTGAAGGAGAGGCATGCAGAACGAACTTAGGGAAAAGAAACGGCAAGTCGAACATTTCTACAAAATAATAAATATACGAAATAGACACTAGTCAAGCAAGATTGACATACAAAGTCATATTTTTAGTGCATTAATGTCATTCACTGCAATTCTCTAGTCAAAACCTAATGTTATGGAAGAGAGAGCAACCAAATGACATCAGACTTAATCAGTAGAAATGAAAAAAAATATTACAAGTTCTCTTTTTCTTACAATATATAAAAATAATAACATAAGAATTACAAGCCGGCAAGAGCGAGGAGAAGTGGGACTTGGTCACTTTATGCGCCATTTACCCGCTTAAATAGATCCTTGTAAATTACGCGGAGACCCCGGCTCCGCCTCGGGATCCATGTTCAAGTCGAACCCACGCCGAACGCTCCGAGCCTTTGTGTGTATTGCAGTGTTACCTTCCTCCTCGCCCTCCTTCCGGCCCTCCTTGGGGCGACAATCCTCTTGCCCCTTTCTCTGGGAACCGTCACTGCTGTGATTGCCGATGGGAGGTATGGCATCATCTGCCGCGAAATGGACTTCCGTCGGGAACGCACTTTTCCACCTTTCGCCCGTAGCGGAGCCTTCCACTTTCCCCTTGTCAAACCCAAGGTACGAAGCCGCCATATGCATCCGTCGAAGGATGGTGAAGAACTCCTCCACCTCCACTTCTTCCGCTGTCATCTTGTCTTCTCTCCGTGCCCTAGTGATCGTACTCTCCCCTTCATTTCCCCCGCTTTCGGACCTCTTTCTCTTCTCCACAGCCTTCATCTTTCGAGTTCACCTCACAAGTAGCAGATCACAGAATCACCACTCTCTTTCAGCTTTACCTTCTCCACCAACTTTGTAGACGGGAAAAAGAAGGGCCGCTAGCTCTAGGGAATAATGTGGTCCGCGTATGATGTCACGTTTGTTGGCGTCAGTGCGTGCTTATCTTATCACAAAAATACTTGCGTCGGCCAGCGCCAATGTTGACGTAAGACGTTTGACGTAACTCCGTGGAAATTTCTACGTACATGCTTATAGTATTTTGATAAAATAAAAGTGAGATATTAGGGTGCCAAAAATTTTTAGCCACACCTTTATTTCCTTTTGTGCCTATTTTAATTGGTCAACGAAGAGTGACTGTATTCTAGTATCTCAACCAAAAAATCAAACTTCGTTTGCAAGAAGTCACGGACAATAAAGGATCTAAATTGACCTCACAATGAGAGCGAGCTGGCATCACACGAAAAATATGTTTTTAGTCCACCGCTCGGGTTAACAAATTAATTGGATGTAAATATTCCATTGATCGAGTTTCGCAACATGAGGTCAATCAAGTAACGGGCTAACAAAGTGCTCCACTATGAGTTAGTTTTTCATGTTTAGATTAACAAAATATCCATTTGTAATTGGATTTTTTATACTTTCTAACAGAGTTTCACATTATGAGGTCAAACAGGTATTTAAGTTAACGAAGTACTCTGGTGTTTTTTATATTTGAGTTAACAAACTCAATTGTAAGCATGTTTTTATTCTCTGCCAATCAAGTTTAGCAACATGAAGTCAATATGGTACTTGTGTTAATAATGTTAGGGTCCTTTATCATACGATGAATATGAGATGACATGTAACTATATGAAGATTTGTAAAGACATAATGTTATTCGAAGTGGTACGAAGAATTCGAGAAGAATTGTTAAAGACGATGAGTATTTAGTGTTTGGTCTTTCGTATCTATATGGTTAACTGTATATTAAATATATATCTTTTCTATAAATATGTAGTTATATTGTAAGTGGAAAAAGAGGAAGAAGAGAAGAAAGTACAACACGAAAGTGTGTGTTTTGAATTTGACTGTAAGGTTTTGCACTGAGGCGGCTCTCCCTCTCTTTCTTAGAGGGGGGAGGGCCTCTCCTCACACAGACTGATATTTAATCTTTTTGTATGACAAAAGTTTGTTGGCCAAGAGTTTGTATTGTGTATTCTTGATAAAAATAGGTGTTCTCTTGTAGGGGAGATATGAGAGGTTGCAGATCTAGATAGGGTTACCAGTGGGGGTGCATGTGGGAGAAGAAACAGAAATTATTCACTGTGAGTAGAAGACATGACTGGGGGTTCTTCGACAAGACTAAGTATAGTTAATTTCTTATCCTAATCTACCTTTTATCTATAGTTTGTAATTTGGGATAATTTTACCCATCTCATCTTTTTAGGCAGTGGTTTTATTTCAATTGAGAAAGTTTCTACTAAAGATTTGTATGTCTCTATTTTTTATCCTGTATTGGTTTGCTTTGTCAAAACACGCAACATATTGTTTGGGGATTTTGAGTGTTAAAATCCTAACAAATAATGTATTTTGTAAGTGTGCTTTTTGTATTCTATCAACTAAGTTTCGCTAGGTGACATCAACTAGGTATTTGGCTTAATGAAATACTCAGGGTATATATTTTTCGTGTTCTACCGACTGGGTTTCATAATGCGAACTATACCTGGTTAATATAGATGTGGAATATAAGCATTTTTTTCATGTTCTGTTATTCTGGTTTGCATTGTAAGGTTACCCGATTTCTTCTTATATTTGATTCCTAAAAAATAGAGTTTAATTTTTTTTATTTGTTGAGATGATTAGTGGTAGATTCCACGTAGACCAATCAAAATAGGGCACATTTTGGGTGCAAAGAACAGTGACATGACTAAAAATCTATTTCTAAGTTATGGGTTCAAAGGTACTAGGTGGGATGGAAGCTTGGTAAGTTTAGGCTTTTTTTATTTGAAAAGAAGAACAGAGGGTGTTCTGCTTATTTTTTAAAGAATTATTTATTTTTAGAGATGTCCTAGTAAGCAGTAGAAATGATATGGAAATATCACGAATATTTAAATCTAGCCATTAATGTAGATCATATGGCTGTTATTTTTTAATTTTGACAAGCTACCATCACCATCCAACCGTTCTTCCTATAGAATAGGAAAAAACAGAGGCAAAAAGTAAAAACAAAGGACGCAAGGGCAGCAGCCACTAATAGCCACGAACCTAACTAACCAGCTTTGTCACCCACCTGCACTAGACGGCAAGGGCTTCATCCTAACGCAAAGGCACCCTTGGTGCCCAGCTCATTTTTGCAAGAACTATTTCCCAAAAATAGTGAAACTTCCCCAATTATGCAACGCGTCACGAAGTGTGACATTGCAGCAGCACCTAGGCATCCGTGATCGCGGAACGCCTTAGTGCTACAAAATTGGGGTTCTCCATTGGAAATGCCAAGGCAAGCAAGCGCAACACTTGAGATGCCACTAGACAGGCGGGAACTCAGCTCTAAGGTCTATCTACCACACTAAACACACATTGGTAAAAGAAAAAGTCAAGACCACCTAGTGCTCAATGGAGTGTGACTAACACCAGGGCGACTAGTGTCCGGGCAAACAAGCACAATATACATCCTTATAACATATTAACGATTAGCAACACCAATCACATACTACTTACCTCGGTTCACAAACTAACCAA